>JAALXH010000122.1:0-221540 GCA_012977735.1 Fusarium tanahbumbuense | reverse complement strand
TACTTAATAAAACAAGACTTTTGATTACACGAACGCTACTAACAGACAGTCCAAAGAAGCGTGGGGGAATCGAAAAAAATGACCGATGAATGCATAAGCGACGAGGGGATCTAGGTACCTCATGCCGGCTTCATTATCGCGTAATGCATGAAACAAGTTAATCAGCAGAATCCTGCCATGGACAAGGAATGAATCTATTTGATAAAGTCTTAAATGGATGTGCAGCATCTGCGCAACTGGGCTGGCTGTTGGAACTCTAAACTGGGAAGGATATCACGCGAGCGATGAAACCAGTTGTTGACATCGCTGTCAACAGATGGATATCTCTCAGCTAGCATCTTTCATCAAATTAATTGTAATGAAGTATCTGAACATCGAGCCTTGACAAGGTATGGCAAGATTGTTCAAACGCTTGAGGAATAGCTACTCAGCCGCTAGAACACAGTGACCAAAACAGACTCGTCCTTTAGGTAAACCGCAAATGGACAGTGCTCAAGGGTAAAGCCCACCTGAAATACGGCAATGCCATAGGTCCCGTCTGTCCACGAATGCAGCATCTCACAGGACTGACGGTCGATGATCATAACAGATCCTGCTGTGGTGCCGGCAATGACATGTCGCCCCTGAACTTTTATTGCGCTGATAGCAGTGCCATTGCCATCAGACTTTGCCAGCTCCGTTGGACTGTCATCCACCGGAGCCAAGCGCCACGCTCTGACGGATCCATCCGCCCCTCCTGAGATGAGGGTATCTCCAACTAAACGGAGATGCGATACGTTTTTAGCTTGGCTTCCGTGGCCCACGAATGTGGCCGTACAGCTCCTAAAATAAGATATTCGAGTTAGATGGATAGTTGTCCACTCAGTTGACGTTAAGACCTACCCAGTCTTTGAGTCCCACACGCGAATGTCACCGTCAGTACTGCTGGTGGCAACTCTCTTCCCGTCGAATGCCAGGCCATGGACATGACGTCCGTGACCGTGAAGAACGTGCAAGCACTCTCCAGTCTGAGCACTCCATACCCGAGCATCTGCATCATAACTGCCGGATACAATCGCGTCGCTATGAACTTGGACATTTCGCACTTCAGCAGTATGTCCACGCAGAACGTTGCGTGGCTCGAGTTTGCCGGATTCAAGAGTCCAGAGTCGAACAGTACTGTCTCGGGAGCCAGAAACGATAATGCCGCTTTCAAGAATGGCAAGACAGCGTACAGCCGAATCGTGCGCTTGGACCGAATTCACGTTTGCTCTAATACTATATTTTAGTTGCCTTTCCATTATGACCCAAAAGAGAGAGAGCTGACAAGGCTTACCGATTCTTTAGGTCAAGAACATGGATTTCGCCGTTCAAACTGCCAAAGATGACACTGCTGTCCAGATAAGCAAGACACCAAACGTCTTTCACTTGCGCGAGGACTTCGACAGACTCCGTCAATAGGTCAACTCTATAGACGCATCCACTGGCAGACGCTATTAACAGAAAGCCATCATCAATATGTAGTGCTGTGATCACAACGCGCCTCTCTGATAATGTCGCTGTAAAGGGCGCGTCCTTCAGTGAAAGTTGACCGCTTGACTCCATGCTGTTAAGGTGTCTATTGTGTAGGGTCGATGAAGTGTAGGAGTGAGAAGTGAGAGCTTAGAACTGATGCTACCTTCTAGGTTACTTGCATTTAAAGTTACGCAACAACTCGTTGGGTTTTGGTTTGGAACAGTATGGAGCGTCTCGGAACGACCTAGAATGATATGATCAGAATCCAGATATCACATGTTCCAATTTATTAGGCACCTTCTAGATAGGGCGCGCGATGACGTCCAATTTGTCGATCAACGGAGCAGTTTCTTCAGTGGGTGTGGTTGGGAGTTGCCAACATTCGCGGGGTATCTCAGCGCATTTATCCGAAGTATGGTGCAAGGTAGACCGCAAAGTGGAAGATCTGCACTCGTCGATACAATGTAATTCAAAACACTGTCAAATGAAGGCATAAGCGATGCTGAAGCCTGGTTGCCAAGGTACGCTCATACGAAGATGGCTATTTAGGTATGTACAGTCATGTCTGATGATTCCGTACATTGACTGATGAGAGAGCAAAACAAGGTATAAGAAGGCCTTATCCGTCCGTCTGATATGGTTCACCTTTACTATCGAAACATGAATGATAAGAGTCAGTTCTACGCCCCAAAGATCAAGGTAAACATGAATGTCAAAGACAAATACAAGGACGCTTCTAACGCGACCTCACCTAGAGAAGATAACCGAAAAGGGAATCAGGACCCTTCACGCAATCAGCAAAGATGAAGTACTCTGCCGCAACAATGATCTTGTCCTTGGGCAGCGCCGTATTCATCTCCGGTGCTTTCTCCCAGGAAATCAACTGCGCTGATGGCGCGAGCGAGGACGCGTGCGAGACCAATTGCTCTTGTGTCTGTTGGGGCGATCTCATGCACTGCGCCGGGGATGGTAACACATGCCCGCCGGGAGTTTTGCAGAATTGCGAAATTTTCTGCAGCTGTGCCAACAATAAGAAGGTACCTGCTGTCGAAGTACATGAGTAGATCGTGTGGATGTGATTCAGGAGGCAAAGGTCGGATGGCGGAGAATGCCTAGCTAGTCTTTACTGCAAAAGGTACCATCGGTTGCATGACTGTCTCAACAGCTCTGTGGTTACTTCACTGGTGGTTAGAATCAAACCGATCTTCGCCTGGGAAAATACCTGTCCAGGGAGGTAGATTAAAGATTGTCAATGATACTATCAACAACTGCCTGCGTCACTACTGTTTTGGAACCCTGTAATTTCCCGCTTGCTGCAATTGCTATCGTCATAAGACCATGGATAAATAGGAATCGTAGAACGGATCACTCGCTTGGGAAGGTCTTGTCTGTGTCTTTCCGCAAAGAACGTCATTATTCGTATCTTTTTTACAACATACGCAAATGATACGGCTTTAGTTGTCGTTATGATATGCCAAGTCCCTATAATAGAACGGCATGCTGGTCACAGTGGTCTTCTCTTCTCCTTAACCCCGCAATGATCCTGGTAACTTACAGCTATCTTGCAACAGTCACTTGGACGGCCTCATTGTAAATGGCATCTAGTGTTATTATTGGTCGATTGATGTATGCTTTAGGCGCTTTTGATACGAGGGTCAACGGACCAACACTGGAACTTTTGAGTATGTAGCTCTCTTGAGAAGGAAATGTTGATGTGTCAATTGCGGTGCGTAGGGAAGTCCGGATTTAGCGGTGGAAAATATTCTCCCTATGATCTCCGGTCTCTTTAAAGTGGCTGGAAGTCTTTGTAGTATCTAGAACTTGTATGCCTATCATCTCCAGCAATATACGTTAAACTCGCGACTATCAATATGTAAGTAGGGTAAAGATAAGATATGCTGTAACAATATCGATAGGAGTTGAGACGAAGACAGCCATAAATGCAACAAATATCTGGAGGACTGTGAGCTTTAAAGAATACATCTATGTAGCCCCTTATTATAGACTTATTCCCGTCCAGCGACATGGGAACCCGCCACGCCCTCAAGAGGTTTCCAAAAACTTCACCTGATGAAAGGACTCATATGCAGAAAGCAATATAGGGCGTTTCAATATATTGAAATGAGATATAAAAGAAGGAAACCGTCAGGCTGCACCGATTAGAGTATTGCTACAAATCGACTCCAAAGGATGCGTAATAGACTCATCTATTTGGGTAGCCAGTCCAAACATGGCCCAGCTAAAGTCAAGAGGTTCGGGAAGCAGAGGATCTATTATTGGGACATTTGCGTACGCCAGGTAAAAAGCCTTGATCGCATGTATTTGGCATAATCCGCAGCTGATACAAATTGTACAAGTTGGCAGGTCTGCGCATTTGACCAGAGCCTCGATATACTTACTTGACCGTTGACGACAACTTTGCATCATTGATTCTTGTACCAAGTAGCACTGTGGATAAATATGATTTTTCCCTTCCGGTGCTTCTGAACGACCCCTGTGTGAAAAACGGTGGAGCATCTTCAAGTTTTGAGCCCTCTGATTGGCCAATTCACTTGACAGAGTGATAAATCATAAAGGCAACTACCACCCTTGGACAAGACAAGTCTGTTTCAAACCTTTGTATACGCCGTTGACTTACCGATGCCATGGTAGAGCAAGAAGTTATGAACAGGGAATAGTGACGCGACTATGTACAAGGCACTTTGAGGAGTGCCGATCCTGTCTTCAGCCTGGCGCGCTGGCTGCACATACCCTGGACCTCCACCATCGAGGAACAACATATGACAAAAAGAAAGGAAAAACACATAGTGAAACAGTTTATGACATTGTGATTGACGTTTCTCTAATTAAACACATGTCTATAAGCATTGTGGTCACAATGTCAGTACGAAAAGCGAATAGCAACAGTGAACGTCGACAGTGAACTTTTTCTTGATGGGCATCCTGTAACAAGGAATGTCACAAACAGACTCGAAATTGATGTAAACCTTGTAACACTACCACAATGTATCTAGACTCTCACAGTTATCGAGGCGATGTCGCTAGATCTTTACAAAAAGAATTCGAGCTATTTCGGGGTCCTTTGGGGACGAGGTCCCACGAAATATGCAAATGACAGTTAGCTACACTCCTGCTCCTTGGCTGCATCACAACACCTACACGGTAACAAGATGAGTAGCCCGAATTATCTCGCCAAGGTAGATCGTAAACAAGACACAAACGAACATCGCTTATTACCGACTTTGGCAGGCCTGTACGTAAGCCGGCCACCTAGCTGCAGATAGCCCGGCGATCTTCGATACGATGCGACGAGGCAGAGGCAGTGCGACGCTGTAGGTTTGACTCAACACAGCGATCTGATTAAAGACAGTTCGAAACCTTACCGTTGATCTCCCGGATTCCTGTGTTGTCACAGAACTATGACGTCCTATTGGGTTGCAACCGGGCTGGGTGAGACTTAGCGCAGATCTCAAATAGACGTCGTGCATATATGAGACTTCACTGTCCAGTCGCAACTACTGGGCAGTTTCTAGTGCATCAATAGTCCACCCGGTTCTCGGTCCTACTTACTCTCAGCGCGGTTTATTAATTGATGACTGTTTACGGGCAGTAATTCTCATGTTGCCTGCCGAACATTGCAGCATTCTATAGCTGGACCACTAAAGCATCGACAAGACCCAATGAACGGTTCTTATACCGAAAGAAGCCAGCCTTGACTCCACGGTCTTTTTACCGTCTTCAAACAATTTCATCCCAATTACGTGAACAGAAAATCCGAGCACGGGAAAATACGAAAACAAAGCGGAAAATTAGCATTCAACGGTGTAACTTACCCACAATCTGGATCATTGAGTTTACAACCCTAGTAAAGAAGACCACAAATCCCCACTACAACAAGACACAGCAAAGACCTTCATTTACAGACCGCCAATCACGGGCAAAAAAACTTCTCTTTTTCCGAAAAACAGAAATGGAGGTTGCAAGTTTAGTCAAGAGCTCAAAAGTCGGCAATAAATCACGGCAACTTCACATTCGCCGTAACTAACCTGATCTCATCCACAACCTAACCATATCTGGGAGACCGTTCCGACTACGGGTAAACCTGGGGTAAATACAACCCCAGATTGGAAAGGCGGAGGTGGAGAAAGATGGGGATATGGCCTGTCACTTTAGTAATGCTATTCCCGAGACAGTTAGTGAGGCTATGGGGACGATGGGACTAACGTCAGTTGACCCGTAACTGAAAAGAAAAGGCCCGAATGTTTATTAACAGTTTTGTGGACGATGTTACCATTGCAGGAACAAGTTCCTTTACCAGAAGTATCCATTATGTGAATCACCAGGTTATTGAGCAGTGGGTGGCCCGAGGCTATGGACAGGTGATGGGACAAAGTTGGCCGAAGAGCGGGGAATTACCGGCTGGGTGGTTTGATTGAGATTAGACGACTGTGCGTTCATGCAATATAAAAGATGGAAGCCCGACTTGAATCATTGTTGTTCGGTATCGAGACCAGACAATTCATCTCTCGTCATGTTTCCTACTTCTGTCTCTGGCCTTGTGGCCTTGCCGTTTTTGACTTTGGCTTTGGCTGCGAATGTTATCACTGATGATACTCACTTCTATGGACAATCCGAGCCTGTTTACCCAACACGTGAGCACCTCAAACTCTTCCACGGAGACTTTCACTGACATGTCTTATAGCGGAGCAAGCAGAGATCGGTGCCTGGGCTGATGCTATCACCAAAGCCAAAGGCCTAGTCGCCCAGTTGACTCTCGAAGAGAAAGTCAACCTCACGGCAGGCGGTCAATCAACAACCGGTTGTTCCGGGTTTATCCCCGGTATTCCCCGCGTCAACTTCCCCGGTCTCTGCCTCAACGACGCCGGAAACGGTGTCCGCAACACAGACTATGTTTCTTCCTTCCCATCAGGCATCCACGTTGGTGCAAGCTGGAATGAGGAATTGACGTATAGTCGGAGTTACTACATGGGCAATGAAGCCAAGACCAAGGGAGTAAACATTCTGCTTGGACCTGTTTTCGGTCCTCTTGGTCGTGTTGTTGAGGGTGGTAGAAATTGGGAGGGTTTCTCGAATGATCCTTATCTTGCAGGTCAGCTTGGTAGGGAGGCGGTTGGTGGTATCCAGGATGCTGGCGTTATTGCCTGTGGAAAGCATTGGCTCGCTCAAGAGCAGGAGACACATCGACTCAATGCTGCCATCACTGAAGCCCAGCCCGTCTCATCCAACGTTGACGACAAGACTCTTCATGAGCTTTACATGTGGTAAGTACACAAATTCCCACAGGATAACGAACTCACTTACTGACTTCGACAGGCCCTTCGCCGATGCAGTTCATGCCGGACTCGGCAGTATCATGTGCAGTTACAACCGCGCCAACAACTCCCAAGCCTGCCAAAACTCCAAGCTCCTGAACGGTCTTCTCAAGGGCGAGCTAGGTTTTCAGGGCTTTGTTGTTTCCGACTGGGGTGCTCAGCATTCTGGTATGGCTTCTGGTATGGCGGGTATGGACATGGCCATGCCTACCAACAAGCTGTGGGGTGGAAACCTTACTGCTGGTGTCAACAACGGCACTATTCCTGAGGCTCAGCTCGACAACATGATTACACGGATTCTTGCTCCTTGGTTCCAGTTCAACCAAGATGATTCATCGTTCCCCTCTCCCGGCCACGGCATCGCCGCCAACCTTCTTATCCCCCACCCTATCGTCGACGCCCGCAATGCTAGCTCCAAGCAAACCCTCTGGAATGGTGCTGTCGAAGGTCACGTTCTCGTCAAGAACACCAACAAGACCCTTCCCTTCAAGCCCAACATGAAGATGGTCTCCTTATTCGGCTACTCTCACAAGGCTCCCGACAAGAACACTCCCGAGGCTAAGGAACTATACACCATGTTCTCTCCCTGGTCCGTCGGTGCCCAGAGTGCAAATATCACTGAGCTCAACACTGGCTTCATGGGTAACTTGAGTCTTACCTACTCTGCTATTGCGCCCAACGGTACTCTCTTCACTGCTGGTGGCTCTGGCGCTAGTGCTGCTAGTTCCATGAGTGCGCCTTTCGATGCTCTTCTCTACCGCGCTCGTAAGGAGGGTACTGCATTGTTCTGGGACTTTGAGAGCTGGGATCCTGCCGTCAACCCCAACACCGAGGCTTGCATCGTTGCTGGTAATGCCTGGGCTAGTGAGGGTTGGGATAGACCCGGTTTGACTGATGACTACACTGATAGTCTCATTAACAACGTCGCCGACAAGTGTGCCAACACTATTGTCGTCCTGCACAACGCTGGTACTCGCCTCGTCGATGGCTTCATCAGCCATCCCAACATTACAGCTGTCATCTTCGCCCACCTCCCTGGTCAAGACAGCGGTGAAGCTCTTGTGTCTCTATTGTATGGTGACGAGAACCCATCTGGTCGCCTTCCTTACACTGTTGCCCGTAACGAGACTGACTACGGTGTCACACTCAAGGCTGATTTGACCATGGCTCCTCACGAATACCAGCACTTCCCCCAATCTGACTTTACTGAGGGTGTCTTCACTGATTACCGTCACTTTGACGCTAAGAACATTACTCCTCGTTACGAATTCGGTTTCGGTCTTAGCTATACTACCTTTGAGTACGCCGATCTCAAGATCTCCAAGTCCGACGCCAAGTCTGATGAGTATCCCACCGGCACTCTGACCGAGGGTGGACGCACCGATCTTTGGGACGTTGTCGCTACTGTTAGTATCAAGGTCAGCAACACAGGTGATGTCGACGGCAAGGAAGTTGCGCAGTTGTACGTTGGTGTTCCTGGCAAGGAGAACCCTTCCAAGCAGCTCCGTGGCTTCAAGAAGCCTACCATGAAGGCTGGTGAAGATGTTGAGGTTACATTTGAACTTACCCGTCGTGATTTGAGTGTTTGGGATGTTGTTGCGCAGGAGTGGCAGCTTCAGCAGGGTGATTATGCTGTCTATGTTGGACGAAGCAGCCGAGATCTTCCTCTTGAGGGAACCTTGTCTATCGGACAATAAGCGTGCGAAGGTTACACAAGTACATAATTGAAGAATAGTGTAAATACAAAATTCATGATTAATGCGACATCAAACCGAAAAGTCATTGGCAACCTCTGTAGCGACGCAATGATGATTGTCTAGGGCACGATCTATCTACAATACTCCGGCACCGCCAGTAGTGGCGGATCCAGAAGAGCAGAGAACACGAAAACGAAAAGAAAACAGAACAATAAGAAGAAAACGACGAGAGAAGAGCAAAGCAAAAAGACAGAAAACCCAAACAAGGCTGACCTCCTTGTCAATCGAGCCGCAGAGTATCTAGAATACAAACGCGCCGAGCAAGGCTAATGTGACAGAAAAGACCGAGCCCGCGATTCCAACGACCTTGGAAGCCGTTGGATCGTTGACCTGATGAATCAAAAGAGCAGTCTGGGTGACCGGTTCGCCATCCTCCGCAAAAATAGCTTTGTACTCTTGACAGAAAGCCTCTCGGTCAACATTGCGTAGAACCGTAGGATCTCGAATTGCGGACGTCAGGGTAGGGTCATCAACCTTCTTTTGAATAAGAAGTTGGTGTACAGGCCCAGCGCCAGGTGGGAGATTTGCGACCTGAGATGGAAGATTAGATGACCGTATGGTAGAATTGAGAATGAAGTATTGTATTACGCCTGAGAGCTTGACAACAGAGACCCTGGGTTTCTTCATAAGAACCCCGCGGTATAGAAATCTCTTGAAAGCCTTGATGTTCTGTTTATAGGTAGTGGAAAGATCAGCGGCTAGTTTCTCTGGATCCTCATTCTCGGTGAGGGTATGGTAAGAGACATGGACATTTTTCGTCGATGATTCGAAAAGAGCAATGTAAGCAAGCCTGCTACATATCTGATCATCTGTATGTTCACTCATTGCAAAAGAGAATCCTGCGTAAGGAATAGATGGTAGTATATAGTATGATGGATACGTTAAAAATTAAGTCGCATGTACTACTGGGGCAACCATTTAAGCTTTGTAGCTTCGTCAGACCTGTCGTCCAGACTTACCTTGAAAAGCAACAAAATTAATAGTGGGGCATATATGTGATGCCAAAGCCACTCGTCGTGTTGTGGGACGGGGAGTGGGGCTGTGCTGTCAACTCTGATGGTCAGCTAGAAGTAAATGACTGGCCAGGGGGAGGTTTCTGCTACCCCGACCCCCAAAACGATGTGATTGGTAGGCAAATACAGACAGGAGTAAGATTGAACGGGATTGGTCGGCAGCCCGGAGTCAGGAGATGCATGGACCAAATATCTTTTGTTGGGCGCCGAATGTTCGTAATAAGTTAAGATGCCGTTTTCAACTCTGAGGTAAGCTTCAAAACTGACATTCAGCCGACTGGTGAGTTTGCCTATAAACCTGAAGGTTTATTTATAGCCCTAAACATCAGAATAATGCCGCTAGACCATTATTAGCCTATTGTTCTATCTTAATGCCCTTCCAAGTGACCAGAAAACTATTCGGACAATTTTCGTTTCCATTCCAAGATAGCTCCCTGTCGCGTGATTACATTCAAGCAGAACGACGTTTCTCCCGGGCTCAGGGACCGAACATGCGGGTGGGCAGCTGCGTGGCCTGAGATTCGTCAAACTAATGCTGACCATCTTCCAGTCCTGGCTCTATGGGCTGACCAACTGACGTAGCCTGCCACTCGAACGGGCTCTCTCCACAAGTAGCGATGCAGCTGTCAGTACGATCTGTAACCAGCCTCATGTCAGGTGCAGATGGCCTTTAAAACGTGTAAGCGTAGTGGAAACACTTCTTTGGTATCCGCTGACGACGACCGCTATCTCCGTTGCAAAGACAGATCGATGCAATTCGGAACGTCGGCCGCCCTTCAAAGTCTTGACTGCACCCTGACACGCAGGCTATCTGTAGCCCAACTCTGAGTGTACTGTCCGGATCCCTTATCGCTCAAGAGCGCCTCCATCCGTCGACACTACCGCAAGAAACCCTCGCGTATAACTAATTCTACGGCCCCATCTTCCGACCTGGAAACCCAAACTGCTACAAATCCTTTCATAGAACAACTGTCTTAAAACAAGCACGATGGATCAATTATCTCCTGATGTACATCTTTCCGTTCTAATAGTGAGTATTGCTTGTTTCGCGACGTATTCATTGTCATTAGAGTTCAGTAGCTGATGCAACTTACACACCTAACCTTACTAAGACTTAACCTACTGGAGGTTGCTATTGATAATACTTTAGAGAAAAAACTTACCCTAGCCTTGCTGTTTAGGAATACCCTTGTCCTTTATTGCTTGTTTCGTTCTAATTAGCGATGGGTACAGCTCCCCAAATCTTATGTGATCTGGTAGATGGAGATGAAACAAAGACATGTTTTATGTTTATGAGTTTGGCCAATCAAATTCCTATACTTCATAAGGATCTACTTTAAGAGTAGTGGGATGGGTAACGGAGAATAAGTATAATTACCAAAGCCACTCGGGCTCTGCAGAACCCGATGCTGTCCTGCCTCGCTCTTAAACTCCTCTTATATGTGATGTGGTGTTAAACAAGGTCGGAATGGACTTACATCCGATAGTCGACGACAGATCACCAAAATAATACCCCAATAAAAGTTTCGCTTCAGTTAGCTAACAAGCTGCTTCTAAGCGCCAGCAATAACAACAGCCAACTTCACAACGCGATTCCTTTGTGCGAACGTGAGGTGGATCGCGTGAAGGGCACCGCTTGTTGTTCCAAATTATCCGTCATAAAGTAGTCCGCCATATGCTTGGCTGTTAAATTGTCGATATATGTTCACTTACAACAAAAGCTACACGTAGAGTAAGAGAACAAGATGATAAAACATCATGATTCATCTCTCATAACATTATTGGACTGGGTGAATGACAGTAAAAAGTAGGTAGCTAGTGAGATTGGTCCAGTCTGACGGCTGTGGCAGAGAAATGGAGCTTAGCTACAGGAGTAAAAGTCTGCTACAAGGGACAGGTTCCTGAGGACAGCGCTGCCAATAACTTGCAAGTCTCAGAAATTTCGACCTTCATTGTTTATCCTGTCACTGGAAGGGTTCATTCAATTAATGAACAGTAAACCCAGAACAGGCCTTGCTTCCTGGTTTACGCTTGGAAGGTAACTTGTCTTAAGAAATGAGAATCGTTGACTGACTATGTTAAGAAACGCCTTGCGGCGACGTCATTTGTCGGCAGGTAGAGAGAAAACTGAGCTCAAAGGTCATTTCTCTGGCATTGCGGGGAATCAGGGGGAGAATGTCTCTAGTTACTGACAAGTGAAGGTGATGTGATTGGCGAGCGTCAGACTTGGCAGCGCGGATTCAGCCCCTCAGTGAGCCTACCTGCTGAGTCGTCAATTTCTCTGTAGCTACCGAGAAATTTGGGCCGTGTCTACTGAGAATGATGCGGACAGACTATTGTTATTAATTGGCCTTTTTCCCGCCTCGTTGCCTTTTTCATCTCTCAATCATCTCCCGAAACACATATTCTTGATTTGTTATATAGTCCACTCCAACAAGGCAACGTCGTTCAAGATGGTGAGCAATGCAGAGCATGAACAGGTAAGCCCAACCCCGAACTACGCGTCGGGCCGCTTTGCGGCCCGGCTTCAGCTCCCCCGCAAACTAAAGCTGATCTTCATTCCAGCCCCTCAACCTTTCACCATTCTGGAAGTGCATGTGGGCAGACAGTCCAGGCGACTTCTTTCTCTCTCTTGCCAATGGACATTACGACTCTGCCAGCAATGGATCAGTGGCACCTCCCATTGATGAATTGGAACGCGATTTTGAGAAGGCAGGCATTCCGGGCCTGCCAACGCTCTACGAGGTAAGCATCAGCATCCCTTATAGCATCTCCCAATCCAAGGTGCCAGCTCTCATCATCTTCACTCTAGGAACAACCTTTTGTTGGCCTCCGCGATGAAATCACCATCAGTCAACGGTCTCGCTACGTAGGGTCGACCCGCAACTCTGGGACAAATCTTTCAACTCTACCTGAGACGCGTCTCCCCCTCCACACCGACCGAAGGCGAGGAGCATCAGAACGATCCATACCACACCTTCCTCCATCCATGTTTGCTTGTATCCGCAAAGTCCTATCCTCCAATCCCTCTTTCGCAAGCAGTGTCATTTCCGCTATCCACCGACTGCCGCTATCCAAGCGGGACGTTCTTCTTGACCACGATGCGACCGATAATACTGATTGTCCTGATGGGTCATCAACGGGTACCTCATGGTCTGTCGAAAAGGACTCTAAGCGACGTCGAACAGCCCGTGATAACTTTAAGAAAGGACGGGGCAAAGAGCCTCCGGACGAGGATCAAGTTGGGGGTGGTGGAGACGGTGACGGAAGAAATGGCGGTGATGGAGCTTCCTCGTCATCTACCAAAGGGAGTAACGAGGACAAGGGACGGCGTTGGATCTGTCCTTACCACCTTACTTATGCCGAAGTCTACTGGATTCCACATCTCAAGGACTGTTCTCCAGGGAACATGGTCGACCCAAACGAATGGAGGTAAAAACTCGATCATCTGTTCCCTACTCGGATTACCCAACAGATCCTCACACGTTATAGGAAACACCTGAATACGTACCATTCCCCCGAGGCAAAGACCAAGCACCTAGCGAAGAACAAGGGACTCGACCCCAATATGATAGTTAAATTCTACATGGACGATGCTACCTTGGAGGCCGTCCTACAGGAAATCAGCTCGCACACCAAGCGGCCACGTGGTGACGATCGCAACAAATATCGGACAGACGTCTTTGTCAAAGTCTGGAACATGATCTTCCCCAAGGACAAGTTTCCTGATTTCAATGAACCGTTGTCAGCCTGTGTGTACTTGTTCCTTTCACGTTACTCCCGTCTCACCTCTGTTAAGTGAGCCTTACCCAACGTCTCTCTGGAGGCCTATCGAGGTTACCTGTATGTATTTAAACTCTGTTCTTCCTTCAGCTAAACCTTTGATAGTCCATTGTGAAGACATGAACTTGGGAGACCGACTTGTAAGGCAAGCTGAGATCCTGTTAGGCGCCATGTATGATACCAAAGCCGTTGAGGCACTCAACTCTGGGGCACCAAACCTTTTACCCACCGCGACGGAAACGAAAGAGTACATGTCAAAGGCCATAGCTATCGTGCTTTCAAACGAGCCCTCTGCTACTGGGCCTATACAGTGGCTCGCTCGCTCCTCTCCCCAAGTCCTGGAGACGGCGGGAAGGGAGTATTGTGCGAGGTCTGCTTCTACGTCGATGACCAACTCCTTCGACGAAGTCCCTCGTGCCAGCGGACCTGCAGTGGACCCTACAGTGTCTGACACGTGTCACCCTGTGCCTGGTACTGGGCGCCTTTGGCCTATTCAATTATTCCCTAATGGGACATGGATGGAGGTACTTCCTTGCAACTCAACCTTTACGCAAGAGACATGTCTCACTCTATCGCCTAACGCTACCAGACTGGGTCCAGGCGTAAGTAATGCGACATCTATAATGAGTCCGGCGTTTGGCGATGCCTTCTACAACACCCTGCAAACGATAGTTCCAACTCAACAGGCCAGCTGGGACCCATCGATACACTCGGGAAGTCATGACGTTTCGCTACAGGACATTGAAGGAGGAGCCCCAGTTTCGCAGGAGTTTGGTCTTTAGCTTTTATCTTTGGGTTATACTGTGGTCAAAGGGTATACTGTGAGGATTTTCTTGATGTTTATAGATTGTTTAACGATTATTTCAAGATTGTAGGAACTTTGGGGCGAAAGCTAAGACATCTGAGTCGGTATTTAAAATATCATTATTACAACATCCAATATTGTATTCCTTCCCTTTTTAGTACAACGATAGATTCGTTTTTCGAGCTTTCAAGAACTGTAGACTGCTTACTTGATATGATGATGATGAACCAGTCCAAGCCTCTCGAGTGGTCCGCGTAGCGTCCCGTCCCGCCATTAAGCGCCTGCTGTAGCGCTTAGCCAAGTGTATGAACACTGGTAAGCCCGTGCGGGGCCAGTAAAGCTGACATGTCAATCGCTTTAAGCCAATGATTTGCGAACGGAATCAGATAAACCCCTCATTTTCTTGTGTCTCTATGGTCTGATTTGTCAATGGCCTTGCAGGGGTCTCAAGCGGGGCTTTACTGCCTAGTCTCCCTCAGAACATTTCTTCATTAAATACGACGCTCATGTGCCTTTCCAGAACTACGAAGATATGATAGTGCGCACAAGTGACTAGTAAAATAATGTCGGGAGATCGGAAAGTGGAGGACGACCTCCGGCGGCTGAAGTTCCGAGTCAAAAACAAGGTCAAAGGCCTCTGGAGAAGTTCCGACAGATTGGAACTATCGGTACGTCCTTGAACCGACGTCGAGGGATAGAAGAATTAGTCACTAAGCATTTTAGACGGTTGATAATGAGGGGCCTTCTGAGCAAACAACATCCAATTCCCAACAATTGGCCACCGAAAGCCTGCAAGAGGAGCAACCGGAACTGACTGCAGACTCTGTTACGCCTGGAGCTGCCCCCTGCGAGGAGCACACATCTGCGGCTGAGGCGGAGGCTATACTAACAGCCGGTTGGGACAAGATCTGGGTTGAAGCATACAAGAGAGTGAAGGAAGATCCAAAGCATGCAAATCTCCTTACAACGTTTGAGCTGTTCCTAGAGAACCGAGGTCAGATTCTTGATGCTAGTAAGTTTTCAACATCATGAAACCTATTTGTTACCCTGCAGAGCTGATATGAGAATCGATAGCAACCGAAGATGATGCCTCTGCTACGAATGGCAGCTTTGCTCGACTGAAGGCTATCCAAAAAATTGCCGACGAACAGCTTACAAAGTTTGAGGAAGGAAAGATTTCCTTCAATATGGGAAACAGAGCCATTGTCGCCCGAGAGATTATAGTCAAAGCTATTGATGTGATTAATGCTTTCAAGCCCATCGTCAGTGGCGCTGTTGCAGCTGAGCCAACTGCCGCTTTAGCTTGGGCCGGCATAACAACTGCTTTACCGGTAAGAGCCTTCCAATCTTTCCCACAGGCTTTTCTGAGGTACTCATATCTACAGATACTGGAAGTAATTTTCAAACAAGATGAGAATGCGGCTACTGGTCTTACTGAAATCATTTTTCTTATGACCCGATATCAAATGTTCCATGAGCCCGACTTTGCTTCTTACTTGCGATCAATTAGGTACGTGTGACTTTACCAATTCATCAGCGACATCGTACTAACTCAATCCCAGCGATTCTGTGGCTTCGAGAGAGCTTATCCAGTACGTCAGGACTGAGCTCGTCAGTACCTACGCTGCTATCTATATATATGAGGCCCGGTTCATTCTCCAATACGCAACACGGAACAAGGTGCAACGCGCTTTTAGAAACGCCCTGAGCGCCGACGAGTGGAAAAGCTTGTGGTCTGAGATCCAGTCCAAGTCTCGCCGTATCGATGACGGTGTACGTGACCAAATCGGGCTAAAGACTTTGGAGGCATGGAATTCAATCAAAGGCATCGGAATACGTACTGGGAGAATCGAGTCTTTACAGCAAGATACATTGAAAGCAGTGATGGTTTGTTGACCACAAATTTTTCACTCTCTTCTTCACTAAAACGCTTGTTAGGATATCGATCGAAGACAGCTTCTTCAGTCCCTGAAAATCACTGGAAACGCTATCTTCGACTCTCGTGAGACGTCCAGTATGGAAGCTCCCTGCTTTCCAGGAACCCAGCTTCAAATGCTTAAAGCCATCCAAGATTGGGCAGAAGACCCTGATGGTACGATGATATTCTGGCTACAAGGAATGGCCGGCACCGGGAAAACGAGTATTTCAATGACTGTCGCCAGCGCTTTGAAGGAAGGAAGGCCTTTCACCAACCGACTTGATCCGCCAAACAAAGTATTTCTCGGAGCTTCATTCTTCTTCAACCACGGCGACGCTACCAGGAATAGTACTGTTGAGTTCTTCACTACTATCGCATGGTGCTTGTCAGGTATCCTCTCTGACGATGGGTCGCCTGTCATTCAAGCCATCAGAGATAACCCTGGAATTGAAACGAAGAGCCCCCAGGAGCAGTTTCGAAAACTTATTGCTGACCCTTTGTCACTGCTTGACAAACACACGTTCGTACCCTTTCAGCTTGTGGTTGTTATAGACGCTATAGATGAATGCGACTATAAGGACGCGGAAACCTTTATAAGCATGCTACAAGTTTTGGAGAACCTTTGCCAAGTCCGACTTCGTCTTTTCATTACCAGTAGGCGTGAAGGACATATTGACAGGGGCTTTAAGCGGTTGCCTGGTCACCTTTATCAAACAATGAGACTTGGAAAGGTCGAGTCAACCGGCGATGGAGATAACGATATCACTCTCTATCTGTCCAAAACCTTGCAAGACATGTCCGCGAAATATGGTGTCGAGGATGGTGGGGTAAGCATGGCCGATATCAAGAGGCTGGCTGAGAAAGCTGACGGTCTTTTCATCTATGCTGTCACTGCCTGCAGATTCCTCGATGGCTTTCACTTTTGCGACAAGGAGTTGAGAGATGAAGGTTTGAACCCCATCTGCCAAGAGCAAGAAGGCCCTCAACAGGAGGTCGATAGCATTTACATCTAGGTCTTGCAGTTCCCATATTTCAAGAGTTCAAGCACAAGACTCAGAGAGCTTTTCCACTCTGAGATCAGTCGACTGATCGGCTTTATCGTCGTCCTGCTGCAGCCGGTTTCTGTCGAGACACTTTGCGCCATACTCCCAAAGGAAAGAGCGAGATTAAACTCCTATCTTGGACACCTTCATCCAATTCTCAACGTGCCCAACGATTCGACAGTTCCCATTGCTCTCATTCATCTTTCATTTCGGGATTTTATCCTCGACAACAAGCGGTCCGAACTACTTCCATTTTCTATCAAGGAGCCCGAGATGAACCAAGACATCCTTGGTCGTTGTCTCGGTGTTATGAACTCTGGTTTATGTCACAATATCTGTTGTCTGGACCTTCCAGGAACATTCGTCTCTGAGGTTGATCCCAGTCACATTGAAACCCATATACCGCAGCACCTACGATATGCGTGCCGACACTGGGTCAGCCATCTCAGCAGGTTAGTACCCGAACGCCTTCTACAAGTTGGTCTAGAGGATGGCGGGGTGATCCACCTATTTCTTCAGGAAAAGCTGCTATTTTGGTTGGAGGTAATGGCGTTCATCGGAGAGGCACCCACTATTATCCCCATCGTTAGTCAGCTGGAAAGTATTATCAAAGTAAGTCCCAGAACCCTTGAATAGGCCTTGGCGTCTGGCGGTTGACTGTATCACTCTCCAGCTGTCCCGAAAATCAAGTTTAGAGTCCTTGATGTATGATGCGAAACGCTTTATACGAAGCAACAGGTGGATCATCGAACATGCTCCTTTGCAAATGTATTGCTCTGGTCTCTTGTTCTGCCCTTACGAGAGCAGGATTCGGTTCCATTACCAACATCTAATTCCCGAATGGATCATCACGCAGCCAAAGGCATCAGAAGCTTACAGTAATGAGCTCTGTACGCTTCACGGCCACACTGGAAGTATATTCAACGCCAAGTTCTCTCCGACACAGCCGTTACTTGCGTCAACCTCAAGTGACAATACAACCAGAGTCTGGGACTACATCACCGGATCAGAACAGTACAGATTTCACTGTCCAGGAAAGCCTTTCTGTGTCTCTTTCTCATCAGACGGTTCGAAACTTGCCTATGGATCTTTTGATGGAACGGTGTTTGTAAGAAATCTCAGAAACGCTACCGATGTTAGCTTCTCTTATCCATCGAAGGTGGTGGAAATCTCGTTTTCGCCAACCGCTACGAACATATTGGTAGCGTTATGGGCTGATGGCCAACTCCGCATATGGAATCTTGAAGACAAGCAACAGATTCCAATCGAGCACACTTTGGACCCTAATCCACAAGGGTTCTTTTTCTCCCCCGATGGTCGCTTTATCGCTGTAAAACGTCGCTTTACCATTTCTGTGTTCGATGTACAGATGGAAAAGGTCGTGCGTCGATTTGAAGCACGCGATACGCCCACCACATTGGCATTTTCTGTTGACTCTAGGATTCTTGCAGTGCGATCCTTCAGGAGCATTGATTTCTGGGATATCGCGCCATCAGACCCAACCGTGATAGAATCGTATGAGGAAGCTACGTGGCTTCGTCACACATTTCTTCATTTACCTGTTAGTAAGGAACATCAGCTTGGTCAAGACAGTCTTGGAACAGTCGAGCTGTGTCATCCCTCTACTGGAGCCTTGATTGGAAGGTTTCAGAAGGACTTAATGTGGTCTCACGACGGTGCATTGGTTGCAGACACATCGAGTCCGCATCCCGTTATTAGAATCCTCAGCGATCATTCGGCTCCATTGGTTCAAGGAGAGGAGGACACTACCCCCTGTAGCGTTGAATTCTCATCAGGTGATGGTATCGTACTGAGCTGCAACCACGACTCGACCACTAAGCGCTGGAGTGTGAGAGATGGGTCCATGCAGCCTTTACAAGACAACGTTATGACTGCCACATTGTCTCCGGATGGACGGTTGTTCTTCTGCGGTTACGCGAGGGTCAGGAGTTTCAAGTTTGGAATCAAAACTTGAATCATATATACGCGACCTTTGAGGGGATGGCTCACATCGCCTTCGTTCCACGCATAGGCCATCTGGCGACGTTGTCCCTTCGCGGAGACTTTCAATTTCTGCAATGGGATGTCGAAAGCTGTAGCTTCAAGCTCATAGACAGCTTTGTGCTTGAGGGCTTCCATCAATTTCCGATAATTGATTACTGGTCACCATCGGCTTTCCACTTATCTCCAAGCGGCCACGAGGCTATCGTAAACGTTAATGGCCAAAGATATGATGACCCAGTTTCGTGCCAGTTATGGGATCTCAAAAAGAAGAAGAAAATGAATGCAACCCTTTTGGATTGGATATACGATGTCTTATTTTCACCTACCAATGATTTCTTTGCCGTCATATATCAGTCCAGCCAGAAAATCAAACTGTACTCCATGTCAAGTGGAGAAGAAGCCAAGGACTGCGATTTGCTCGGCTACACCCATCCTACATTCCATCCCGTTAGAGATATCTTCTCCATTGAGTCGAAAGATAAGAAAACTGTTGCCATATGGGAAGGGCCATCGTGGATGCAAACTATCAAATTCGAAACGCCTGACGGTATGAAAGTAAGAAACTGCACCTTTTCGGCAGCCAGTAAGGTTGCGGCCTTGTTCACATCAGAAGAAGCTCATTCATCTACCATCGAGATATGGGACATCACAACGGGGCAAAGGGTTGGCTCTCACATCATAGACCTTACTGGATGGGTCTTCTCCTTCAATTTCTCACCCGATGAAAGGTTTCTGCAGTCAAACAGGGGACGTATTCCATTACCTATCCAAGACACCACCATGGTGTCTGCAAACGAGCACTGGAAAGGTATCCATAACTGCCTTTACGTATTGGATGAGTGGGTTTTCCAGGGTCATAAACGACTTATGTGGCTACCATCCGCATATCGACCAAAGACTACTGGGAATCAAGACCTTGATGTACGAGGCGGAACGATTGCTCTTGGCATCAAGAACGATTCAGTCGTTTTCATTGAACTTTAGCTTGAGGAAACACCTGTTGCAAAAAGTTATATGATATATGATCAGGAGAATGTTTAGTTAGTCCTTTTTCTTCAATCTATCTTGATGTCTTCTAGGTTCAGGTTAAGATCAAAGTTGCTTGAGCGGTACCCTATGCCAGCCTAACGTAACGAAACAATTTTGTCTCTTGTTCTTTCATCCGCCATTTGCTCTGACACCCCCACGCCCATTCTTACCATCCGCAAGTAGGCACCGTGTTTCTTCGTCTACAGATCTGTCGAATCCAACGATTGACCGAGCGTTCCTAAGAAGCAATGATCACTGCCCGTTTTCTTCTCTTCGCCGGTACTGATCCTACACACCGTTTCCGTCGTCGTGAGTTCTAGAATGAGCAATCAGAAAGCCGACACTTCCACGCCAGGCTTTTCGAAGCTATGCCTATTTTTGGTCGCAACCAGTACCTGAGTAGGCTAATACTTGACACATCCAGGTTCTCAGCCTTCCTATCCTGCTCTTCATCATGGTCAGGCTAAAGCTTTTTCAACGAATTGAAACTTCCATCGAAGCATCAAAAGTCCCTCGCTTACACGGAACCTTTTTGCTTTGCCTTATACGAGCATAAGATTTGGGGGGATACAAAACATCCCTCCTCTTCCCTTGCTTTCTTTTAGTTATTCTCTCTCCCTCCCACCATAAACCACCTACACACTACTCATCACACTATTAACAAAATGTAACACGACTTACCCTTAATTTTTCCACTCTCTTTCGCAGCTGCTAACATACGTTCGTAGGCCCGAATCTCAAAGTACCGCTCTCGACCGTGTCCTCGCCGATCAACAAGACGCCCTCCAACGTTGCCAAGCTGCCGGTGCTGGCCGAGCCACTTTGGCCGAATGGCAGCGCGCTCTCGCGGACTGGCAAGAGGCTCAAGCCACCAATTTGACCATCCGTCAGGGTGCAGAGAAAGAGCTGGAAATATTGAATGGCAAAGTTCAGCGCCTGAACCTTATGTGAGGGCAAAGCTGTGTGGGCAAGGGAGTTATAATGCATTGTGGAAAGTGTAAATTTCTGCAGATGTTTGGCAATGCTCAGAAAGCGCTCGCTCACAGGGACAATCTGCTGCTGGATATCATAGTATTAGTCTCTGCTGTTTCCTGATAATAAGGTTTCCATCTTGAATTACACTTTTTAAGCTCTATGACTCCGATGCTTATACAGGACCTTTTTTTTTTTTTTTTTTGCTTTACCAATTACCCTAATATTGGGTTCCAGCTGCGCATAAAATGAGTTACTTCCATTCGATATCTGCTGTTTCTTTACACTTTCGAGTGTATTGGACAGCATAAACCTTTCCTCGTCGCTGAAGGTTAAATTCCCAAGGCTTCCGCTTTCAGTCATAAGGCGTTATTGATCCAATAGTTCTCTTATAAGTGCCATGTTTGTTCCAAAATTATAGCCCGTCACATCTTCTTTTCGTCAACCTTGAGCAACATCGAACACTTAGACTTCTGAATCACCCAACGGACTAGGCATGACCAGTAACAAAGGTGACTGGGGTAGCTTACCTACCGAGATTCAACTGGACGTCATTCGTCTCTTGCCAGGTGTTGACGGGAAGTGCAGTCAGCTCGCCCCAGTCTGCCGGGCTTGGCAATCCATCTTCGAACCGATCAACTTTGCAGAGATCAGCCTTACTCTACCACGCCTTGAGGATCCGAAATCCCAAGACATGTTGTTCCGAAAGAGAAACCTCATTTACTACATCTGGTTTCGCGTGGAGCTGAAGGAATACGCATGCGATAAATGCGCCGGCGAAGATGAGACCTTGTGGGGCTTGGGCGATGCTGAGAACCAATTCATTGCGGATGCATTTGAAAAGCTGCTCACGACACTGAGCGCATGGGAGCCTCGTGGTGACTTGGTACTTGATATCAGTGTCTATTCACCGAGTGATAATAAGCACTGGTTCAAATATCTCACCTTTTGCTCAGATACCAAAGTACCCAAGTGTCCATCCCTACACGAGTTGCATGACCCAGCTCACGGCTGGACTGACGGACGCCAAACTGAAACTCCTACCAATGACGCTATCGAACGCACATTCGATGAGATAATGGGCGAAGGACTCTTTTACGATGAGATGATGGGGGAAGAACCCTTCGACGATGACACCATGAGCGAAGAATCCTTTTACGATGACTCACTGGAGATGGAATGGTGGAAGAGTCTCCCCTTGGTACCCGTCGTCGGCGTCGTCCTCCTCCGCCAGCAAACCCGTCGACGATGGAAACCGACGTCGCTGGCCAACATGTTTACACGGTTCCCAAACATGAAGGACCTCTGCTACGAACCCTGACGAGAATGGGACGATGCTGTTGAGAGAGAAACCAATCAGCGTAAGTGCCTTTTCGGTTCAAGGTGATGCAGCCGCTAACTGAATTGCAACAGGGACCGAGACGTTGATTGAATCGTTTGCTTCGACGCGACTGTGCAACCTGACGATATTCGAGAATTTCAACGATGCCTACCCGAAATCCTACTTAAAAAGATCCGTTCCAGTTGCCGCTATCAAGAAGCCGGATCCGGCCGTGACCCAAAAGCTCGCCCGCGCTAGCCTGCACCTCACGACACTATCCGCTTCTTTCATGGTCGAAGCCAATCACTTCTTCAACGGTCGTCGAAGGTGGCATAGTCTGACTTCTCTGGCGCTGACATCGGGGACTCTTACCAACGATGCGGACCCCGAGGATATCAACAACATGCTCCACAACGCCGCAAACGCAGCGTTGCGAATGCCGAGACTTGACACGATGGAGATATGGAATGGTAGACAGGGAGTGGCGATGGTCTTTCGCTATGAGAAGGCTCGGGGTCGGCAACCGGCTATGATCACCCTACGAGGAACTTGGGCGCTCGATCTAGCGCCTGAGGTCAAGAGAGCTTGGGATGAAGTTGCGCATGAGACGGTCGGTGTACAAGGCTCGTTGATCGATCCGAGCTTGATTCAAAGTCATGGTGATGCGATCCGAGAGTTGAGACTTTCAGCACAAGTGGTTCGACCCGTCTCGCTGCAGCAAATCCTCATTGAAGATCGGTTACGGGCAAAATAGTGATATTATCCGTCACTCAGCGGCTGATCTGCCTATTAGCTAATCATTATCTATAACACAGTCAAGTGTCGAGATATTTCCCTTGTTGGTCTAATTCCTTACCTCAGTCCAAGGCGGGACGAAGTAGTAGACAAGACCATGTACAATACAAGCGATACCATCGGCAACCCTAGGATAGTCATTAGTAAAGATCGAAGAATCAGAAGCAAGATATGCATACCAGTGAATCCAATGCCATCCTGGAAATCTGCTACCAACAAAAGCACCCATACACCTGGCGGGATTTAGCCCTGCGCCGCCATACCCATATCTCGTGAAAGCAGTAGCGAAACTCATCGTCCCAACACTGAGACCTACAAGAAACGGTCCCAGTGAGGGACCAACGACCTTGGCCTGCCTAGGATCCAAGCCCACACCAAAAGCAAGGAACAAAAGAAGTGTAGCAGACACAAGTTCAACAACAAAGATTTCACGAGACGGCACCACATCTGTGTATAACCAGCACCCGCCAACCTTGAAGTCTTGACCTCCCCAGCTTGCTCTGACCAATAGTCCAGCTAAAGCACTACCGCCAATTTGGGCAGAGATATACAGGATCATTCGTGGAAGTGAACAGAGTCTGGCGCAAAAGGTCGCGAATGTAATCAGAGGATTAAAATGCGCGCCTGATACGGCGCCAAAGGCGGTGATGAAGAGTGTTACAAAGAGGAAATTGACGATGCCACCAATCAATGGCCCAATAAACGCGGCGTTGTCGAAATTGCCTAATTGGGCTGTCGGTCTAGTAGGTATCATGTCGGGTGAAGCGTTAGCCCATATGGTGATGTATACAAACATCAAGGTGCCTGTAAGCAGTCAGCCAGATTCCCAAAACAGAGAAAATAAGTTTGTGCTACCGATTCCTTCTATCAGAGCCGCCTTCCAAAGATTGATATTCGCTATCGGGCGCATATCAATCAATTCGCTGAAAGACATGTGAGGTGTAGCATCGGGCTGGTGTTCTAATATTTTCTGATCTTCCAACGTTGTTCCATCGATCACGCAGGCTTGGTTGGCACCAAGCCTTCCGGCGAAAGGCGGGTTGTTGCTTTGGTATCGCGGGTTCAGAGGCTCTATGCTCGGCCTCGATTCGATGTCATGGCCATCTCTTGACGTTTGACAAGCGGTGATTGCCATGGTCGCGTCGCAGCGAGGATGGCGATTGAAGATTGATTGCTTTCTATCTGTGACAATATGGGCTCTGAGGTTGTATATACCTTCCTGTATTAAGTCTGCTTTTGCGTTTGTAGGAGTTAGTAGAAAGCTCAAGATTTCAAGAGCGACCAAGAGCCATTGAGCAATCGAATATTATATAAGACTCTGTAATTCTGACTACGGAATTACAAACGCTGACTAAATTGAGTCTCCGTTGGGGTTAGCCAGTTTTCTATACATTAATGGAATTGTCGGCCGCCATTCCGGACATTCAGAGGTTGAACCCCACTAGCTCATAAAGCAGAGCACACCGTCTACATCCATGCCACAGTCACTTATTCCAGCGGACAACCGACTCCTATCGTCGAGATACTTGGTTTTCCACTGTACCCAATGGTGTCAAATCAAAGTCAAAGTTAAGCGATATCAATTATTAATACTCGTTGCCGCGGAAAACGACTGTAAACAGAGATACCATTGATGGATCGGCTTCTACATAGAAGATCGCCACCCACTCTTACTGAGCATTCGCTTGAGCGCTCATCCAACTTGATACATTAATACACCCCAATAGCTTCACCAACAACACTTCGAAAAACACCCTCCGGATCAAACTTCTCTCGCACGGCCTTGAATCGAGAGATGTGCTATCACAGGTGAATTAGCATTTTCCCCCGACACCAACTGGCGTTGAACTTACATCAGGATCCAGATTCTTGGCAGAACGTTCAAATACTTCTCTGGTATTCTTCGTCCAGTGCGGACGAGACGGAAACTCATCAATCAATACCTCCGCAAGTTTGTGGTCTGCGCTTCGTCAGCTAAAAGTACTTCCCATCGTCGGGTCAACTTACAAAACGGCTCATTGTATCGCAATCCATCGCCGATGTCGGGTTTATAAGATGGAAAGTCCAGCATAATAACACCCTTGTCCCAATCCGCCCCATCCGCTGTCCCGTACGTGACCTGCCCAAGAAGATCAAAGTACGGCTTTCCGAACTTGATGTTAATACCACTTCTGTAGGTAGATGCCATGAACTTGAGCTTCTTAGCCTCAGCGTCAAAAAGCTGACGAACCCGTTTCAGCATGGCATTAGCTTGAGTAATAGGAAATGCTAGTTCAAGGGTATAACCATGAATACCATATTCCCACACGGGTTTCTGGTCAGGGTACAAACCACCGATAAGAACATCATAGTTCCAGCCGTAGACAGGCCACTTGGTGATGGGTTCGTTAGTTGTCTTTTCTCGGAAGTTAGGGTTTTCCCATTGTCCGAAAAGGATCTCTTCGGCGAGGAGATTTGATAAGGATACGCCCTTGCCGGTGTTCCATATAGCTTGGATAGCGCCGGCTTCGATTTTGGTGATGGAGAATGTATTCTGAAATCCTTCTTGGTCGCTTTTGTTGGTAGGGATAACGTCGTAATAGCGCCAGTGGAACTTCTTCTTGTGAGGCCACCACTATTGCAGGTAAGCATGCGCACGATAAGAGGTGTTGGGTACTTACCCAGAAATTCGCAGTAGCATATGGCGCAATCATGCCGTAGATGTCGCCACTCAGAACTTCAGACTCATCAAGTGTCTTCTGGTCGGCGTAGACTTTGAAGTCAGGATAAACCTTGAACTTCATCCTGACAATGACACCAAGTAGACCAAGAGATGTAGAAGCAGCGAGCCACTCATCACTATCATCCTGCTCCAGGTGCCGCAGCTTACCGTTCCCATCAACGATATCCATCTCCAAAACGCCAGCAGCGACCATGGAGTCCTCCCTGATAGATGACCGATGAGCACCCATAGCCACGCATCCAGCCAGGGTAATATTCCAATTAACAAGGGTATACCCTGCCGACGCACCACGATCGTGCAGGTACTCCGCAAGTTGGAGGAATGTCACTCCCGCCTCAATCATGACAGTACCAGCCTCGAGGTCCAGATCATAGATCTTGTTGACATTCTCTGTACGTACAATGACAGTGTTCGGGTCATCGGAACACATCGTGTCATACCACATGTGAGCTTTTCCAGAAGCGCGAACTTTCTGGCCTGCTTGGATGGCATTTTGGACGATGTTTTGGATGTCCTTTACGCTGGTGGCGTCGTGGACGGCGGAAACGTTGTTGCAAGCTGGGAAGCCGGGGCCGTCGAAGGTGTTGTATGGCTCAGCGATTGAGCTCGCGGCGAAGCCCAATATAGCCAGGGATCTAATGAGTGCCATGATGATGAGACAGTCCCAGGCAGAGACATGGGGACCGACCAGCCTCGACTGGAAGTAATTGAGGGTTTTTATGGTCTGCGAAATCTATGAATCCAGAGGCACAGCAACCTATCACTAGTTGCCATGTGAAATAAGAGCCGAGCAACAGTCAAGCTCCCGCGTAGGGTTGTATCATAGAGGTTTAAGTGTGATGATCAACAGCATCAGATGATAAAACAAGCTTCACTCACAACTTGCTTTAGGCAGGTACGTCGGCTTAAATGTTACATTACGCGGGGTATGCACCAAGACTTGTCAACTCGCCATTCCATAGCTTGAATCGGACAGAGCTGTGCCATACTACAGTCCAAAAATGGTAATTGTTGGGTAGGACTCACCGTACGAGTGTACTTGACCCTGGTAGTATATGCCGCTCTGTTAATACTACCCCGCGTTTTTATCAAGGCACACAAGCGATTGGATCCCTGTTCGACGTCGATTTTATAATAAGGCATTGAAGCTCCATGATCGCACACTCAATCCGACCAAAATGTTGAATCGGGTGATCAAGCCCTCGATATTTCTCCACTAGTAGCTGTAATATCAATTAAATTCCTGCTGCTCAGTAGCCGTGTTGGTGACCACAACCTGAATTGGGATCTTAGAGTAGTACCGTGGTCCCGGAAATAATCTTTAACGCGGAATTGCCGTTGAAGATAGTAGAGCACATCCATCCTTGTATCCTTCGACCTCTCATATTGAAGGCGAATGACCCTAGCACTAATGCATAATTCTATTCCTATTGAAACGCGCATTAAAAACCGACACTCCATCACCTAGCAAAATACAAGAATTTACGAAGTACTATCCTAACAGTCCACTCAGACGAGACTACTCAGTCAGATCCCCAGGAGTAGGATCCCCACTGATCCCCTCCAGGACTTTCCGATCAGCACTCTTCCCCTCGGCAATCTTAACAACCTCAAAAAGCTCCTGAAGTCTCACATCCCAACCCGCTTGCACAACCCCCTGCAAAATCTCCCCCGAAGAAACCTCCCTCCCATAGAACCCAGCATTAACATCCTTCTTCTCCTTGATAACAGTCCCATCAACAGTCAGCCCGCCATAAACACCTCTAGACTTGGTATAAGTCCAAACAGGCTTCACCTCACCAACATTAACATTTCCACCCAACGGTCCCGCAGCAAGGGCGACAGCACCACCAAGATTAACCTCAGATTTCTTGTAAACATCTACTGCTTCGGTAGTGTTAAGGACGCAGATACAGTCGTATACATCGATCCCGTAGACGAGACCGACACTGCCGCTGCGGACGGAGAATGCGGAGGGGGATGACCATGTTCCGTTTGGGAGGCGGGCGATTACGATGCCTGAGCCGCCTGCGCCGGCAAAGTACATTCCAGCTCGGAAGCCGGTGAAGATTGCGAGGCCTTTTGCGTTGGCGATGACATTGGAGGGGATTTTGTTTTTGTCTATTCTGTTAGCTTGGTCCGGATATAGCATGGATATAGTGGACAGAGGTACGTACCGATGAAGCTTTTGAGAATCCTAGCACTCTTTTCGCACTCTGTGGAAAGATCTGATGACTTAAAGAGACCCATTGTATGTGATGAAAAGTTATGTTAGAAATTTGTTACTGAGATATAGACGTTTGAAGGGGTGGTAAGTGCGGCCTTATTGAGATAATGAAATTGAAAATTCGTTCAAAGCGGTCGTTGAACGATACTTTTATACGAAATGCATTGCTTCCACATGTAGTGAGGCTGCACATGCTTGCACAATATCAACGTCCATTTCTGCGTATTAGAAGAATGCCTTGATTACAGCCACCGGCATTAATGACCTGCTTACTACTGCTTGTCTTGAGGCTGAGGCTCTGAATACGCTGCATCGCTGGAATGTATAGGGTAGCGACACACGTAAGCAGCGTATTCAGCGTAATCGAAGTCCACCAATCAGACACCACAGCATTCTCACAGTCATGATTGGTCAATGTGACGAAACTAGTCTCGGGTCGAGATCGGAAGCCGCGGATCAAACGAATGAAAGAGTCATGCAAAGGAGGGTAGACCCTGCTCGGAATACGACGTTAGATAAGTTCCAGTGTAGCGTCCGCTAAAGCTTAACTAAATCAAGAGTTGAACTGCAATAGAGTTCGCTGGACTGTACGCCACTGAAGAGCGTGAATCGCCGTAAGAAGTTTTCTATGGAGCTATACGGGCCATTCCGAGGTTGGGTATTGGTTGTCCTGGATCCGCCGAGATCAATCAGATAAAGAACTGAGTTTCGGGGATTCGGTCTATCTCACGTTCTAGAGCCCAAATGGCTATTCAAAATAAGACTTTGCAAGGGTTATTGAGATCGCGGTTTGGACTGCAGTTATTGAAGAAATATGAACGAGTCCATCTGGTCGTCATTATACATTAAAAGAAAATCTATGAAAAGTTTCTAGCTCAGGGGTATCTACCCTTGCCGTAAGGTGTTCTGCAGTGTAGTAAAATAATTCTAGACAACGCTATACTTGCGCTGATGAAGATGCTTGGTTGAGCTAGCTTCACTAGCAGCAACGTCATTGTTATGATCCTCGACAGTGGAATCGCTATCATCCATCTGCTTCTGCTCGCCCGAGTGCACAATCTTGGTGACGACGGTCTTCTTGATACCCTCAATCTTCTCGCGCTCTTTGAGCTCGTAGTCGTCATCCTCTCCAAGCTCAATGTGTGTTCGGTGATGTGCGCTGGCAAGAGTGTTACCGAAGCGTCCGCCGTGGGCTCGAGAGGCGCCGGTTGTTCGAGATCGAGAGCTGTAGTCGTTTCCGCCGTGGCGGGGATCGTTGTTACCGGCTCGGACGACTTTTCCGATAAGATCGGCCATGTTCATTTCGATGTGGAGTTTGAGAAGGTAGACGAGGGGATGGAATTGAATGTAACTAGCATAATCAGCAATGCACATAATCATTTGAAGAGGTGAACTTACACAAAACCATTGGGCAGAGACATCATGCAGATGAGCAAAACATCCAAAGCAATAGAAATACCACACAGGAACATATTCATCTGATAAAGACGAGTATACTTCTGAAGACCGTTGGCGACAAGGCGCTTCTTGACGATGTAGATGAAATAAAAGTTGAGGACAGCGTCCATGAGAGCAAAGATGACTTTTTCGCATCGATCCCAGATGTCGTTGAGATGAATGTACCTTTCGCTAATCTGAAGTCGAGCGGGTACCCAAATGCAGAAAACGCTGATGTTGATGGCGAACAAGATAAGGAAGCAGAGCCATTTGAGCTTAGTACCGTTGGATCGGACGACCATTAATAGGGAAACTCGGTTGATGATAATTTGGATGAGACATTGGACTTGGGTAGACCACCAGACAACTATCACAGTTAGCAAAACATCACCATAATGAGACAAAGCCACTTACTAATGAAGAAGAAAAATTGCATGCTAGGCTCGATATTTCCCCTCAGATAAAACCAACACATGATACCCAGTAGAAAACTCGAAATGATCTCAGCCCAGAGGAGCGCGACATAACTGGTGAGCTTCTTTCTACGCTGCCACGATGATTGAGTCTGTCGAATGGCCTTGGCGATGTTGAAGACACTGATGCCCAGGGATAGACCCCAGGCAATGGAGGCGATGTTCATGTCGGTGTCATTTGGAAGGTCATCGACGTAGTTCTCGGGCACGAGAAAGCCCCTGTGATCGCCTGGCATTGTCGCAGTTGAGATGACCACCGGTCGAAATAGAGAATGGAAAAAGGAAAGACAAGGAATGTGGATGGAACCCAGGAACAGGATTTGGCGGAGTGCATGAAGGATATAACAAGACAGGAGCCTGGACCACAGAACCTGCATATTCCTTCTAGCATGACCCCTGTTTTCCACATCCTTTCTAGCCAACTAGCTTCAAACTGCCGATCCTTTAAAAGCTGCGTGGGATTTTCCAATTTGCAGTGTTCTCGAATCAGTGGCGTGGCTGCGTGGTTAATCACCAGATGAGGTTTAGTGGAACGATGACTTAGTGTACCAGCTGAGATTGAGTCTAGAGCGAAGAAAGCATGGTTGCGCGAGGTCGTCCACTTAGTACTCAGCCACGCGTAGGCTAGACAGAACACCAGATGAGATGGACAAACGGCTAGCAAACTCTATTTGCAAGCCGCCCCTGAGTCGTGAAGATTTTACACGTCCGCGGGCGTCAATCGGTGGTATCGTCAACGCTTGCCAAGATCTTTGTTAAGAAGAATTGGTTTGCCCCCAAACTTCAAGGGTCCTGTCACCAGTGAATGCTTTCTGTGGAATATGGGCTTCTAGTTTGATGTTAATATCTTTTTCGTATGTCGGTTCAATTTACATCTCGGGTTGATTACCTGGAACAATTCCTCCGCCGATCTACCAATCAGAGTCAGGTTGATCATTACTAACATCACTCCTCAATATTGGTGAACTTGGAAGAATAGCAAAACTGGGCATAACCGTTTCAGCCTCTCAACCCTCCCATCTCAGAGTCAGTGCCCAACCAAGATTCACGAACCAGCAAATCTCTTGGCTCCTGCGTTGAAACCTGAATGTTGATCAGTCTGTCGGTGTAGACCCACCGAGTCAGTTCCCCGATAGGCCAAGCCGTACGTCCAGATCTTCGGGCCCCTATTTTTAATGGGCTAGTGTCTTGGGTAGAATCAGTCACAAATGACCCCGATCTATTCTCCATTTTTAAAACGCAGATCTTGTCGAGGCCTCATCGCCGAGTCACGACAAACACCCAACAATTCGATATTCTGTATCAAATTGACTTTCCACTTGTAATCATCTAGAAGAACGCTTCGATTGGAATGCATGTGACGGGAATTCTGAAACACCCGCACAACCATCAAGTCCTGGCAGCCACTACAAGTTTACAAGACAGCGCTAAAGGATTCTGAGGCTTACATTTCAGTCACTGAAAATAGAGAGGACACTTAGAGGCTGAGAATGACCCTGGCAGCCTAGAAAGCCCCTGGACCTGTGAGATTGGTGTCTAACCGAACAGAGCATTGATAGCACAAGCATGAATGCCGTTTGTGCCGTAGGGCTACCGGTGCTGTGGCTGAACTTGGCATACTCCGAAGGATTACGGCGCGACGATCACGTCGACTCGCAAATTCCTACTGAATTTTATACTATTTGTCCCATCCTGTGTGAACATCTCCGATAAGGCGATAGTTCAAACAACAGGACGCATGGCAATGAGAGATCAAGCATACTATGTTACAGTAAGATATCAAGTATGCGGTGAGACATAGCCGTTGGAACTGGAGGGTCATATCTGTGGCGAAACCTTATCCCCGGATTGCACAGACAACACGCAGAAACGCCATGAGCTGATTTCTGATGCCGAGAAAAGTCTTGTTTTTACTGGAGGCCGTGGCGTCCTTGGTGTTGGGAACCAACGGTCACTACGTACCGAGACATGACTCGGTAGACTACTCGGTCCGCAATCCGGTACTTAGCGTCATCCCCCAGTCCTCCTCACCGTGAAATTCTACCTTCCAATGTCAGCAGAACAAACCAAGGAAATAAAGAGAAAAAGAAAAGTGACAGGATGGCATAAGGCTGTCTTTCCAGAAATGAAAGTAAAAACGTGGCAGACGCGTGTTCTGCCTGCATGCTCGTGGCTCCCAGACTCAGAGTTTGAGCTAGAGTCCAAATATGCTTAGTTCTCCGCGGAGTCTCCTACGCTTTGACTTCCGAATAACCCCGGTCTTAGTCTCCAATGACGATCCCTCGTACCGACATGTCGGGAAAGGGATTTGCCGGTCGATGCAAATCTACAGATCTTCGTATTTATGTTTCCGCCAAGATGAGATCGATATTCCGCACGCACAGATGTTCATCGGATTGCTGCACCGCACAGATGACGGTTGAATCGCTAAACGTTTTATACAGGGTTTTGTATTGCGGTTCCGATCTCTTTTTGCGACATGTTTGACTCTCGCACAATTAATTATCTATACGCGGACAAATACTTGGCATGGCCTAGATGTCAGCCACAGTCATCTCCCAGTATCATCATTGCTCGCCACAATCCACAATGACATCCTCCAACCCCCTGTCTTTCTGTGTTCTTCTTAGTAATGGCGCCCCGGGTACCAACAATCCGGTCGTTCTGCTCCGCTGGTGTTTTTAGTCCTAGTCATTACCCTGCCTAGTTAGCCTACATGGAAGACTGCCAAGACTAGTTCTAACCCAGACTCGCATCCTTTACCGATCTCGTAGCCTCATGTGGATCATTCTTAAATGACACAGCGGGTCCAAGGTTCCTGTTCTAGATATGATGGGCATTGATTACTTATTTATCTGCGATGTCGCACGTGAGAAATTAACAAGCATTGCTTCAATTGATAAAAACAAGCTCGAAGCAATTTCAGAGTTATTATCTGCTGTCATGGATGACTGTTGATAATTGTAAACTTCGCAATTGCGATTGCTCACCGTTGCGATCAACCCTGGACAGCCTTACGGTGGCAACTAGCTTTCGCTCCTAATTGTAAGACATCATACGAGTGAAAAGCCACGTTCAATGCTCCTACCAATCTACCGACTTTGCAGTGGAAACTCCCGTGTAAAATATTGATCCATGTGTCGGATACCATGCCGAGGTCGTGTTCTTCTCAGTGGCACTCAGTTGTTCCCAAGCAGCATCTCTCCTCGAATCATCTTACTGCTAAGTACGCATTACCGGCATTCTTATCACCAGATGTGTCACAAGCAAGCCCCGATCACGAAACCATTTCAAAAGACGAAGTCTAACGAAAGACTCATTCTTGGCACCTACAATGGCTTAATATCGAGGGCTCGATCATCTTGGTCCCCAGCCTTGACCTCAAAATTCCATATCTGGGTTGGTACCGCAGCTGAACCAACTCCCACCATCCTTGTTGTCCAGACCTGCAGATCATTTAACCAAGCCACTGGATTTAAGCTATGCATACCTTTTCCATCCCCGCCGTGGCAGCCGGCTTATTCCCCCCACAGGCCTCCTTTTGCACAAAGTGGTGTTGAGGAGGGACCTACCAAGTAAGCCTAAATCAGCTTGTGCAATCCATTGGTTTACACCATCGCGAGCTAGTTATGAGGCGTCAGAGCAACCTTGCATCGGACTGCCAAGTCTTATTACCGAGTCATTCGAGAAGGTAACTTCCGGTATGATTAATCAATTAATCTCATGGTGTTCTAGATACGTGATTACTCGGCATCTTAAAGCCGGCTGGGTCAGGCACACGGGACCCTTACCGTCTGGAAGGTAGGGAGAAGGTGTGCCACACTGTTGAGGGATCGGCAGGAGGCTGATTCTAGATGCACTTGTCCAAACTGGTAACCATATCGTCACAACCTGCGACAAGGGATAGCTGATGCCTGGGGTGATAACGACCATACCGGTGATGTAGAGAATAGTCGGAGACCGTAAGATATCGGGTTCCAGTTGCTCGTCGACTCTCAGGTGTGCCAGGTGATCAGGATGTGCCCCTTGCGCTATCTACATCTTAAGCATTCGCCACGTAACTACCGGTTCACTATCACTACCTAAGTAATGCTAATCTCAGGTAATACTAGACAGTGAAGAGTAAATGTCGTTTGTTCCTCGCGAGGGGATAAGCAGAAAATGGGTAGATAAGAATGAGAATATAGATATCGAGTTCAACATGTGTACAATGAAATGTTGCTAATGAAGGAATGAAACCAGGAGAAGACACGACACCCCGCACCGTCCTGCCAAGGAAACCATGAGCTTGAAAGATGTGATCCCTTCTAAGGAGCTTTTGTACAAACAGCCAACCCATCACAAAGACTGCAAGTCTCGCCGTTATCACAATTGCCCTCCACAAACCCACAACTCTCATTCGAAGACTCCTTGGCTTTACATCCATTCTCCGTCTCAACCGAACACCAATCCGTAACCTTGTAATCCTGCAACCCAACGTCAAAGCGCTGGATAACTTGGCCACTTTCCGCAACCGCTAAAGTAGATTAGTGTCACGTTCTCAGTATTCTGGGTGAGTAATACTTACTGTAAAGTGTAAGTGATCTTCCGATAGCGTTCGATCCGACTCTCCATGTTATACCAGGGTATCGATCATCTGAACAGTCAAACTCGTAGAAATCCTCGTCACTCGCCCAAAAGTCCCAGCCACGCTCGCTGCAGACTTGTTTACCTGCGACCCAGAGATCAATGGTGGTAACATCGTTGTCAAGCGGACGATTGTGCGTGAAGGTACGAATTGCAGTGCAGGGCGGGTTAGTCATGGGAAGAGGATTACCGGGCTGCACTGGAAGCTTAGGATCGCGAACACCGCCATCGTCATCTCCCCGGTTGTCAAACCAGCCGCAGTCAGGATTATACCAAGTCTCGGCTTTGTTGGTCCACGTTCCCATGATAGAGTGCAAATCTGCGCGGCCGTTGCCCGAAAGATCGGTGAAGTATTGACATGTTCCTGCGTAGCTGCCCGAGTAGGCGTTGCCTTTGGACTTGCGCCATCGGTAGTGAGATCCGCTGTTGCCGGCGGGGTTGCTCTCAAGACCTTCGTTGTACCTAGTTATTGTTAGTCATGAGCAGATGAAGATGGAGGATCAACGTACCATACTGACGCACTGCCGGTGAATTTGTCTACCCAGACAAGATCATCTTTGCCGTCACCGTTGACATCAGCAAATCTCAGGTTGGCGCGATCAGCTCCATCGGCAAACTTGACCTGCCACATATCACTGAAGCCATTGTCAGGACCATGCATACGACCCCGGACGAGACCGTTGGGACTGATGCAGAGATAATCTGCCTTGCCACTGGTAGTAATCTGGGCAAATCGAACAGCCACTGTAATAATCGTCAGTAAGCGAAATGAACCAGAAGAGTGTGTACATACCATCATGAATACCGATACCATCCTTCTCATTACACTGCAGGTCAGGAGCTGCGGTTTCCTCGAATGTCCACTTCTTGTCACGCTTATATTTGTTGATGAAAACTCGAATCCTGTTGTTGCGCTGAGGATCGACCCAAATAATATCACAAGATCCATCACCGTCCCAATCCGCAAGATGTAGGTTGCGACGATCGACGTTGGCGCCACCGGGTGGTTTCCAGAATTCAGAAACCATGGCGTTCCAGTAGGGCTTATCCGCTGAGACGTACTTGTTTCCAGCATGAGGAAAGACTGGATACTGGAATTAGTAACAGTGTGAAGAGGGGTTGCGGAGTACTCACGATCCATTCGGCCATCAGACCAAACCCAAACATAATCCGACCGTCCATTATCCCACCCATGCATATTACAATACTTATTCCCATCAGCCTCAAGCTTCGTTCCTCCAGATCCAAGGTTCTTCCAAACATTGATCTTGAACCTAAAAGCCTTCTCAGTACCCTTCGTACTCTCGATGTAAACGTAATCTTTAACACCAAGATTTCCAAAGGCGGGTCTTGTACCGTAGATCCGAGCAAAGTGGATCCTGTCTTGCCAGTCTTGCGCGCTGGGTTGTAAATATCCGATACCACCGTGGGTTGGACCTGACGTCTTGCCGGTGAAGAAGGCTTGGCGCCATGCTACGTTGAGACCGTCGCCTTCTTTTCCTTTGACGCAGCTGCGGGTGTTGGTGTAGGTTGTTGTGGAGCCGTCGCCTTTCATGTACATCCAGTCATCTCGACCCTTTGAAATATTAGCCATTATCCAGTACCTCCAGCATCATACTCACATCACCATTGAGATCTTCAAACCTCAGTCCCTTCAGGTTGTCGAGGCCACTCTGCGTCGGGGCCATGGTAGCCCTCACACCAAGTTTCTGCCAGAACTCGGGCTTCTCACCGTTACCTCCATTTCGCCAGAATGTGACGTGTCCATTATCTGCAACGATACCGTAGTCAACGCGACCATCGCCATCGATATCGGCAAGGCGGACACGATCTTGGTGGCCTTCACCGGACTTGATAAGGCCAATGTATTTGAACGACGGAGGTTTGTCGCCGTTCCCGTTGCCTTGGTTGAGAGACATGTGCAAGTCGCCGGTGGGTGACACACAGATGATATCGTCAAGACCATCGGCGTTGACGTCGGCGAAGTGGAGGCCTCGAGGGATGCAGTAGATGTTACCAATGAGATCACCGATGCGAGTAAAGGTTCCTTGTCCGTTGGCCGAGTTCTTCCTACGATACTGTCAGTCGATGATATGCTACATCTTAGAATGGTTCAACTTACCATACACCAAATCGGTGATCATTCACCGTGTAGTCGTACCAGCCAAGAAGGTCATCATACAAGGGATTGAACAGTCGAGCAAATCTCCACTGTTTGCGATCCCATGGACTTTCAATCTCAGCCTTGACGGCGGGGCCTTGAGAGTTGTGGTAGTAGATACCATCACCGTGGCCGGAGCCGGTTTGTGTGTTGGCTATAAAAGTCAACAACGTGTCCGGTATGAAGTAGGAATAGCTTACCAGCGAAACCACCATTGCCCGGTTCCTTGTCGCAGAACTTATTCTCAGAAGCAGCCATATCAGCAGCAGGCTTGATACGATCAGCTACAATGGCTCGGTTGATGGCAGCATAAAAGACATAAGCCATGCGCCTATAGCCCTCATCCTATACCACCATTAGCACCAAATCTCCACATGATCGAAATGACTTACATTAGGATGAATAACAGTCCCACCCTTTTCATCTTCCGCCCAAACATCCTGATCAAGCCCAAGAAAGTTCTTGCCGGGACCATTGGGTTCCATATCCGCCAGAAAGATACACTTCCCATCCCTCACACCACGATCCTGCACAAGCCGTCGATAAGCATCATTCATAGTCAGTCTATGCGCCTTGCCAGTCCCATGATTAGTGGGGAGAAGAGTAGAGAGCATGATGCATGTATCGGTCATGTCGGGAGATGTCCAGATTTCGTTGAGGATGTCGTTCATCAGATTGTATGCTTCGCCTACACCGTCGTTGTCGTTTGCGTTGTTTGTGCCTACGTTGATAAGGACGATGTTTGGTTTGAAGTGTTTGCCGAGTTTGAAGTTGGCTAGGACGTTTATGAGTTTGGCGCCTGATACGGCTTCGTGGTCCTAAAGCTTGGTGAGATAATGGGAGTTAAAGGGAATGGTGGTACGTACGTTATCTTTGAAACCATCGCCGTGGTGCCTACTTCCTACCATGTTGACTTTCCAACCATCGTTACGAAGGGCTTCCCTGAGAGGTCGACGGAGTCTGATATGTGTCAGCAGCATACTTGAAATCAGGGAAGAGAACGAACCCTGCGTGCGTGCTGGACTTGAGACCTTCCATGATGGAAGCACCAAGTGGCATAATCCGCAGTTCGACGTTTTGTCAGTCCGAGCAAAAATACCGGGCGAGTAGTCATCAAAAGAATCAGTCTTATTGACGCCAAGTACCTCATCGTAGAGAGCTAGAGGACTAGCCCGCACGAAAGGAGCAGCGACAACAAGACCCGCTACCACATGGTTCAGTAGAACCATAGTGGAAGAAAACAATAAAGAAATACTAAAGAGTGAATGTGTAGTAAAAAGAATGACTGTAGCTGTAAGAAAGCTATGAATGAGAGTGGTATCTTGGATATCTTGTGGTAGTACTATAGAGTTTTATATCCGAGCGACTGAGAATATGCTCCGAAGAAAGATAAGTAAGTCTCGATTAGGCAGGTCTTGGGGTTGTGATTGGGGGCTGTAATCTTGGCTAAACTGCTGTTCTGGGATGAGGCTCCTACTGCTGCAGGAACAGGAGCCACTGCCAAGATGATCCTTTAGACTGTTACAAATCACTCAACGGAAGTTCCATTCGATTTTACCAATTACTATATATGTGTTCTGCAACATAATGGTCAGGTTGTAAGAGATCCCGTCTTGAACTGCTGTCAATATTGATACTAAAACTTTGCGTTATATCAACATCGGGGCGTTAATACCTCTCGTCGGAATCTAGGGTGTGATGATTCCTCTCAAGTAGGTTCCATGCCTTGCCACACGCCATAGATAAGCAATCCCACCCAGGAAGGGACTTCAGGAACATGGCGAATGATCAAAAGGTCGTGAGAAAATTCTCTTAATCCTTCATCCTTTACCGTGTGATCCAAATGGGCAATTCGAATCTGCGGCTCTACCAGCAACATACCTCTTACTGGTCGCTTTGCGCAGGGGATATGTTACAATGAGAGAGGTGAGATGATAATTCTACGCGAAGGATCAGATTCCAATGGCGAACCAATGTATACTCGCGTGTATGATAAAATCTGGGTCTGCCAAGACAGCCAAGGCGGATAAATGGTGGCAGGATCGGGCCACTCCGATGGATATTGTTATTTTCCCATCCCGATCGCCGATGGAGACGGAACTCCGTTTGAGAAATCTCTGCTGCCACATGTAAGGCGTATTTAATCACTGCTTCCAGAGTTCTCAGTTGGATGTTCTTGATAAAAAACAAGGCTCTGCTGACCACCTCCATGTCTGGGCGATTAAGCTTATCATTGGTCCCGCACGCTGGCTGAAAGCTGCCTAGGCTGACGTGGGACTGGCTTATTGGTGGGCCAATGCAGTTATGCTTATTTTGCAACTCTATAGAGCAAGACTTGCATCTTTTCCATTGGTAATACGGCAAGGTTGAAATGAAGCTGAACATCCATAATGACCTAAGTGCACATCTCTCTACTTGAGCTTGCAAGTTGAAGAACAGGGCGTACCCTGTTGCGATGTTGTGCTTGTTTTCTTTCCTTCTTTCTGCCTTATGAGCCATAGTCAAAACGTGAGAGGGCGTGGGCGACAACATATCTCGCAATTTTGAATTGTTTGACATCTTAGCAAATCACTTTCTAAACATGGCAATCTTTCTCCCTGACCAGACCTGGAGGGATATTGAATCCCTCATCCGCAAAGCACTCAGTGCTAGGGAGGCGTACCGAACACAAGCCCAAAACGCCCGCACCTCAGCGGCAGCCTGGAAACCCGTCATGAAACTCCTATCCAAGTTTCCCGAAAGCACATTCAACCACAATGAAGTCACCGACATAAACCCATACGGGAGAGAAGTGCTTGTCGCTTTTACAGAAGGCATCTGGGCATTCAGCCTCGGACCTGTCCTGCATGACCTTGACTGTCCTCAGACTGCCACAGACTTGTACTCGTATTTTGCTCAGGACTCATACCAAGTCTGGTATAATACCGACGGCAGAGGACGTACATATGCAACCCTGTTCAGTGAAGTGACGAACAGTGTGGCAAATCATAATCTTATCACGATGGATGCCGTCGCACGACCGGGGCTGGTTAATTCGCCACGAGCAGCCATGGCTGCCCATGCTTGGATTATTACGAACTCCATGCATGGAAGCAATGATTGGGAAATGATACAGAGGGCTAGAGAGCTTTGGGAAGCAAGATGTGGTTCTTTTGTAGTAGCTACCAATTAGATGGTTGAACCTTGAGGCCCAGGTTTTTAATCTGCTGATGATCAAGATCAACCTGTAGCGAGACCACCGGCTCTTGCCTCATAAATATTTCTCCTCTCTCGTCATCCACGATGTCGCAGGTGCGGGCAAAGTTGACTAGGTCTTTCAACAGCCTCCAAGAACCCAGCGCGCAACCCAATACTGAGCAACCCATAATACAAAGAGCACAAACAAAACCGGGAGCACCAAAAGATAAAGACCGATCAAAATAGCGTCTTCCAAATGCATTCGAACCATCTTTCCGATCGCCCATCGGTAATGGTAGTCGCGAGGACTTCGTGAGAAAACATGAGAAAAAATGTTCCAGAAGCTATGCTTATGGCCAGCAGAAATGCAGAGTCGGCGGGCAGTATGGTAGACATCGACTATGAGTAATGCGACGATCGCGGTAAGGAAGATGGTTACTGAGACGATGGCTTGTATTGCGGGCTTTTGGTATGTTAGTCAATGTGTAGATGTGGGTTTTGATGGACTTACGCTATGCCAGAAGCGAGATAAGTAGAATGATGCGAGATTGGGTGGTTGTTCCGCTTTCATCGTGAGCGATCGGAGGAGTATGTTGAATTCAACCTGGTGGGATGACAGAAAAGAGAGTATTCATCCGGTGGAAATAAATAAAGAAATACTAAGTTTAGTGGGAAACAGTCACAGGCACTGACAAAATTTTCCGTCATTCAAAAACCCATAAACTTAGATAAAGACAAGCCTTCCAGATAGACTCTCGAAGCCTCAGCACATCATTCGCTGAAGACATCTGAATTAAACATTGTGATTGAACCTTCCACTGTCCACATGTCAAAAGCCTGTGACACAACGAACAGAGTTGAAGTCGTGAGTTACCGTGTGCCATATTATTCGTTAATTTCTGAGCCCTACAAAAAACCTTACCAGACTCTGGATCGCAACTTTGCATTGCCTGATGCTCAGATATTAACCTCCGGAGTCGCCAAGCCTTCACGTGTGCTTCATGCCCTCATCTGAGACTTCTGGACGAGGGGGCAAATAGGCCAAGAAATGATGCGCTGGATCGCCACATTGGAGGCTCTATTTTGTTAAGGAAAGGCTAGTATCTATATGAACAGAAGAAGATACGACAAGCTGGGTTGAAAGAGCACGTTTATCAAGGAAAGACTGTCTAGTGCAAGCCTTACTCGTCGGAAGGGAGCCAAAGGTACAATACAGAGGTGTTAGATGCCAGGTACCAAGAGCAGAAATAGACAAATCCTCTTGGGTGACTTGTTGAAGGAAAGTTGGTCGTTGGGATATATATTAGTGGGACCTGATCTGGCTCGGGATGTGGGGGTCACATGTTTCGAGTCGCTACAATGCAACTCTACGGCAGTGCGGAGAGTTTAGCATCCCCGAATTGCATGATGTGCCTTCGGAAATATTTTAGAGACATTTCATTATCACAACGTCTTTTCACTTCATCTTGGTGTTGATTTATAGTGGTATTTCCTTTGCAAGCATCGGAGCCACATAGCTTAGCTGTGAAGACGTGTTGAGGAGAGCTTTATAAGTACAGCTATGAGGCTTTAATTGATTGACGATGGCGATTATTCAGAGACGTTTTGCCAATGTTGTATCGGCCTTCATATCAGTCGGCAGTCGGGATTGGCAAAACCGACGCTCATATAATCCCAGAAGCGGATTTGGTACCGGACAAGGATGCCGTGCCGTGCCGGACTTCCCAGAAACTCCGATCGGCAGTGGTGACCCCCACAATCCCGAACCCCATATGAGAGTCCGGCTGTATAAACACATCGTTTGTCCACTCTCAGATGATCCATCACTGAATGGGGATTGGATTTCATCCAAGTTAACCAATATGGCTCTCATTACTTATCCTGGAACGCCATTGTTGGCTGGCATAGTCTTCCTCCTCACAGCGACCTACGCCCTCATGACCGCCCTCTCCTCACCACTCCGGCATATCCCAGGACCCTGGTACACCCACATAACCCATCTCATTCTAAAATACCACGTAGTAACTGGCAACCGCATCCACTACATCCACGCTCTTCACGCACACTACGGTCCCATCGTCCGCATCTCACCTCACGAAGTAGCAATAAGCGATCCAGATTCCGTTTCGGCGATCCACAAAATCGGCTCTGGATTCCTCAAGTCAGCTTGGTACGATGGGAATACATCAATGGGAGAACCGGGCATTTTCTCAATGCGCGATCCACACCAGCATTCCGCACGGAGGAAGCTTTTCGCTAGAGCTTTTAGTGTGAGTTCGCTTTTGGCCAATTGGGAGCCTGAGATTAGAGAGAAGACTGGGCTGGCGGTTGAGAAGATTAAGGCTGATGCGATGGGTGCTGGGGCGGATGTGTTCAAGTGGTGGACCCTTATGACTACCGATGTCATTGCTCATTTGTCATTTGGAGAGTCGTTTCATATGCTGGAGCAAGGGAAGGTAAGCAAATTTCTGCGATATGTTGACCATTACTTACCCTTTCAGCAAACATCTTATATTGACTCCATCCAACTCACGATGATCAACAGCGGAATCAGAGCCGAACTATCTTGGATCTACCCGCTCCTCAAATTGGTCCCTTTGAAAGGTCTAAAGAAGCTCGTAAACGCTGACAAAGTCGTCTGGGATCATGGCTCAGTAGCGGTGCGCAATATGCAAACTGCCATGAGCAGAGCTAATCTGTTCAGTCAAATGGTGGCCGAAGCGGACGGTCAAGAAAAAACTGGCCTCACCGAATCAATGGTTCAATCAGAAGCGGGTAATCTCATTATTGCGGGGTCAGACACGACGGCTGTTACACTTACATACCTTGTCTGGACTGTTTTGAAGCATCCTGAGTTGCAAGAACAGTTGGAGCAGGAGGTTGCAAGTCTTAGTGATGAGCTGACTTTTGAGGAGCTCAAGAACGCACCTATTCTGAACAGCGTTATTGAAGAGACACTACGATTATACGGCGCTGCACCAGGCTCTCTCCCCCGTGTTGTCCCCAGCAAGGGTACGACTCTGAGCGGCCATTATCTTCCTGCCGGGACGGCAGTCAGTACGCAAGCATTCACAACCCACCGCGACGAGAATGTCTTCCCCAACGCAGCAAGGTATATCACCTCCCCCATATTACATAACCATCTACTAACTTGCCAGGTTTGACGGCTACCGGTTCATGGATAGGTCAAAGGTAACACCTGCACAAAAGGCAGCAATGTCTCCGTTCGGCGGTGGATCGAGAATCTGTCTTGGGATGCACTTGGCTTGGATGGAGTTGAGACTTGGCGCTGCTTTATTCTTTCGGGAATGTCGGGGTGTAAGACTTGGTGCGGAAATGACCGATGAGATGATGGAGATGGAGAATCACTTTTTGATTGCGCCCAAGGCTCATAAGTGTATAGTCAAGCTGCAGGCTTCCTGAACCAAGGTATGCAGCTTTGCACTAGAGTATATAAAATAGTTGGTTTACCCGTTCCTTATCCGAGCTTCAGTTAGCCAAACCATCTTGTGGATTAAACTCACCCCCACACTTACAAGGATCACAACCCCGCGTGATATATATCAATCCACTTTCGCCATCGCCCAATGACGATTGCATGTCAGATTGCCTCGGGTAGTATCCGTACAACTGCGTTGGTCTTCGCAATCTGCATAGAATGAATATCGTCGGAGACATGTCCGAGTCACTTTGCGAAACACTCTCACCATTAAAAGCGAGCTTGACCATCGCTCATGACTGGCCGGCTCCACGACAGATGTTGACTTAACCATACTTTCACTGTAATGCATTACCATGCTTAAACCACAAGCCAACGCCTATCGAGACCTCGTCTCTCTAGACGGAGTCTGGAATTTCACCCTCGACCAAGAACCTTGGAATCACTGGATTCCATCAACCCTCCAAATCCCCGTCCCGGCAAGCTACAACGACATTTTCATCGACCCAGAAATCCGCAACCATGTCGGCTGGGTCTACTACCAGCGCAGCTTTACCGTCCCTTCAACCTGGTCTGAAAAGCGTTATTTCCTTCGCTTCGACGCCGCAACTCACAAAGGCCGTATTTACATAAACAGTCAGTTTGTTGCTGAACATGTGGGCGGTTATACCCCGTTTGAAGTTGATCTTACGGATATCGTTCAACCACGATGCAAGGTCAGGCTTACTGTCGGTGTGAATAATGAGCTCGATTGGCATACCATTCCGCCAGGACGAATTGAGACGCTTGACAATGGGAAAAAGAAACAACACTACCAGCATGACTTTTTTAATTATGCTGGTCTTGCAAGATCGGTTTGGCTGTACAACGTGCCGAGGGTCTTCATCAATGATGTTACTGTAGTAACAAGGGTGGACGAAACGACTGCTTTTGTGGACTTTGAAATCTCGACCAGTTCGTCTTTACAAGGTCATTCGCTCAATATTACCTTGGTCGACGAAGAGAATGTTGATGTTACACATTCGTCTGGAACAAAGGGGTCGTTGACTGTCACATCCCCTCATCTTTGGCAACCAGGAGCAGCATATCTTTACCAGCTCAAGGCCGAAATTATCAGTCCGAGTGGCTCTGTCGTCGACACTTATGAGCTACCCGTCGGAATTCGCACCGTCAATGTATCCGGTAACAAATTCCTCATTAACGGAAAACCATTTTACTTTACTGGCTTTGGCAAACACGAAGACACACCCATCCGAGGCAAAGGTCACGATCCAGCATACATGATCCACGACTTTCAACTGATGAAGTGGATGGGGGCCAATTCATTCCGAACATCTCACTACCCCTACGCTGAGGAGGTGCTCGAGTATGCAGATCGTCATGGGATTGTTGTCATCAACGAGACTGCGGCTGTCGGTCTCAATCTTACTATCGTCGCTGGATTGTTTGGACAGAAGCCTACGCCTACGTTTTCGCGTAATACAATCAACGATGAAACGCAGAAGGCGCATGAGCAGGCTATTCGTGAGCTTGTTGCGCGTGATAAGAATCATCCTTGCGTTGTGATGTGGACTATTGCGAATGAACCAGCAGCTAGTGAACCTGGTGTACGCGAGTACATGGAGCCTCTGGTCACTTTAACAAGGGAACTAGATCCCACACGTCCAGTGTGTTTCGCAAATGAGAATCAAGCCAACATCCACACGGATCTAATCGCCGATCTCTTTGACGTAATCTGCCTCAACAGATACTACGGCTGGTACCTCCACACAGGGGATATTGAAGCAGCAGAAAAGGGACTAGAAGAGTGTCTCCTAAGCTGGGCAGGTAAATACAACAAACCAATCATAATGACAGAATACGGAGCGGACACTTTGGCTGGTTTGCATACGGTTGGAGATGTTCCTTGGAGCGAAGAGTATCAGAGTCGGGTGCTGGAAATGTCGCATCGGGTGTTTGATAGGGTGGACAGTGTTGTTGGAGAGCAAGTTTGGAATTTTGCTGATTTTCAGACACCTTCGACGTTCATTTTTAGGGTTGATGGGAATAAGAAGGGGGTTTTTACGAGGGATCGAAGACCGAAGGGGGCTGTGCAGGTGCTGAAGAAGAGATGGACTGAGATGGCAAAAACACAGTCTGGAGAGTAGTTAGACATGAGAATTTAGCATTTGATCGAAACACAGTGCTTTTGTCATCTAAGATTGGCTTACTGTAATGGTTCTCTTTTCATCAAAGCCTATGAGTAGCTACATGGCAGTCATAAAGCACGGTGGACTGTGGTTCGGCCAACCGTCGGTGGTGCTCTCTAAGCCAAGGTTGAACCGACCCCTTGAGAAGCCGGAGAGAAAGCCCCTGATGCTAAATGACTGGACAGTCCCGCGATACCAGCTAGAAAGCCTCGGGGAGCACTCCGTCGTTAAAATTCCATCGCGTGATACAACTGCCACTCGGCCTTTTGTCATAGGCCGATCCTCGCCATTCTGAGCTGGCTTGAACCTTTGTTTAACCATGACTTTCCCGACATTTCACCGTGTATGGGCAATAGTGTAAGAGACTAAACTTATGCTGGATATCTTCCGCTGGCCGATGCTGCTGTGACCAAGCTTTGCATCCCTGTCAAGGTAACATTGACGCTAAATCAGAGTAACATTGTGCAACTTCCCCGCATTCTCCAGGTAGTAGTGGTCGATTCATGGAGTCTGGGGTACAGAGATGGCGTGCGAGTCATCTGTTTGTGCAGGTTTACCTGGATAAATTCTGTCGGACTGATGGCCGAGCCAGTAATGTATATAATCAACATTGACCTACTCTGTGGATCTGTTCCCATGTAGGTAACGTCCAAATACATCATTAGTCATGGGAAAAGTAGCCGATACCGTCGATGTGGTACACGACGAAAAGGAACATCAGAATGCGGTACCAACATCAGCATTCGCAACTCTCACCCGAGCCCAATGCGTCAAGAAGTTCTGGCGTCTGTACATCACCGGTCTCGGAGTGTCCTTAGCTGGAATGTACGTTATACTCTCCACGGGTAATTCCCTCTCTAATACCTTCCTAGGTACGCTGGATACGCAAACTCAGTCATCGGAAGTATCGTCGCCAATGAGGGTTTCATCTCCTACTTTGCAACAGTCAAAGACCCCGAAACCGGTAACCCGGCCTTGAATGCTCAGCACATTTCTCTCTGGTCGGCCTGTTACTTTGTTACGTCTATCCTGATCCAGTGCATCGCTCCTATCACTGCAGACAAGTTTGGTCGCAAGTTCAATATGTGGGGTGTTACGTTCTTCCTGACACTGGTGAGTTCATCCATACCTGTCTCCAACACCATGCTGATGTCGTTAGTCTATCGTGATTCAGATCATCGCACCGAACTGGTGGACTCTTCTCATCGCAAGGTTGGTGGCTGGCTGTGCGGGTGGCATGATGGGTACTTCGGTCATGGTCTACATGTCTGAAGTCGCGCTACCGCAATTTCGAGGTGCCTTGCTGGGCAGTTTCTCTCTGGCATTCGCCCTGGGACAAGTCTTTCTTGCCATTGCTCTCAAGATTCTTGAGGACACGAATCCGATGGCTTTCCGACATATCTTCTACTCCGAGTTTGTCTTTACAGGTCTTTGGCTATTCCCAATGCTATATCTACCCGAAACACCATGTAGGTAGAGCCAGTTACGCCAAGGGTCCATCTAACGTTTACAGCCTGGTATGCTTCTAAGGGTAGACACGAAGAAGGCAAGAAGGCACTGCGTCGGTTAGTCGGGAATGTCAAAGACTACGATGTCGACCGCGAATACTCAGTCCTCCAATACGAAATGGAAGAATCGTCATCTACAGCCAAAGGTGAAAACTCAGACTGGAAGGCTCTTTTCACGAGCAAAATCAACATGAAGCGCGCCGTCATATCGACCCTTCCATTTACGTTCCAAAACGTGGTTGGAGTTCCACTCATGTTTGGATACACGACCTACTTCTTCCAACTCGCCGGCGTCGATGATCCCTTTCTGGGCAACATGGTAAAACAGATGGTGCTTGTCGTCGGTATCATTATTGCTTTCTATACAGTTGATAAGGTCGGGCGGAGAACGTTGGTGATTTATGGCGGTGCTGCTATGGCGACGATCTGTTTTATTGTTGGTGGTCTTGGATTCATGGAGCAAAATAGTGCTTCCGGGATGGCGTTGGTTGCGCTTTGTTCACTGTGGGCTTTTGTCTATGCAAATACTCTTGCACCAATCGGTATGTTGTCAGTGCTGCCTGAGATCCTAACTAACTTCTGCAGGATGGATCAGTCTAGTCGAGATCTCCAGTCCGAGTCTACGAGCAAAGACAACTTCCATTGCCGTTACTATCCAATACGCCACTGGTATCTTATTCGTAAGTGCAGCGCCTCTAGACGAGTCAACTCCTAACAAGAATAGAATTACACTGTACCTCTTATGTTATCGAACCAGAATGCCGGCTGGGGTCAGAAGATCGGGCTTTTCTTTGGCGGTATTACTTTGGTCTATCTGATTCCTTGTATCCTCATGTTCCCCGAGACTAAGGGTCGTACATATCATGAGCTGGATGAGCTGTTTGAACGACGCATTCCTCCCTGGAAATTCGCGTCTACTAAGACATCACATCAGGAAGAGCTCGAGGCGAAGGTAGCTGAAGGAAAGGTCTAAGGTTTTTGTCTTGCATCGAGGCGAATGATATATGCGCTATCTTCTGATTGAACTGAGATCGCCCTCGTATATTTGGCCCGGCATGGGGTTGTCAGTTTAGCTATCTTGTGTTGATTTGACCAGTATATTGGGGACTTACGCCTCAGAAAAACTCAAAACTTAGTCAGTTTAGCTGTGCTTAGCCAAGTCACTGCGTAGAACCTTCACATTCACATTACTTCCAACCTTCTTAAGCGCACCAGTCTTCCCCTTATACAACAACTCCATCCACCCAACCAAAATCTGATTTGTAGCCTTCTCAACCTTCCTCCCATCCAACGTCCCAAAGATCTCATCAACAACACCCTGCGACTCCTTCGGAATTTTAATCTTGGTCAACATTAACGGAACATCAGTAAAGGCATAATGCTCCGTCTTCATGATCTCAGCCACCATCTTAGAACCATCAATTTTGCTGTAGAACTCATTCCAATCATAAGGATCTTTCTTGTCGGCGGCGACAAGGATGAAAGATTTCTTGAAGCCTTCGTGGCTGACAGATCCGTAGATTGGAGAGTCGAGGCCGAGACCGCCGATGATGCGTGGGTCACGCTGGACTGTTACTGCCGATGTTGAGCCGCCGAAGGAGTGGCCGTAGATGGCTACCTTTTCAGGGTTGAAAGTACCGGGAAAATTGGCGAAGATGGTGTTCGTGAGGGTTTTGTTGGACAGTTGGGCGGCGAGGAACGATGCATCCTTCGTACGAGCCTAGACTTGTTAGTCGAAGTGATCCAGGTTTTGGTGTACTTACCTCTAGCATGACCAGATCGGGAGTATCATTCGTAGTATGATACGCAGCACTCCCGTCAGGGAATTCAACAACCAAAGTCTCATAAGTATGATCCATCGTAAAAACGATATAACCAAGACTAGCCAAGGATCTCGCCATAGCACCATACACAAGCCTGGTCCCCTGCGCACCGGGCGAGAAAATAGCGACAGGAAACTGTTTCTTGCTCTTGCAGGATTTGATAGTAGAAATGTTACAAAATTCCATTTCGAAACTCTCGATTGTTCCGTTTGGAATGCCGAGGCTAGTACCTAGCTCGCTGAAGACACTGGCTGTCAGAGCTGGCATGTAGGGGATGACCTGGGGTTTGCAGTGGTGCTTGGGATCGATGGGGAGGTAGGCTGATACCATGATGCGGCGCTTGGTGTTTGGCTCTGGTGCAAAGTCATCGATGCGGTTTGTATCAATGAGTTCAAAATCGTGGACAGCGACGTTGTAGGGGCCTGGTGGGGAGGGCATAAGAATGGCCTGTGCCGCTCCGAAGAGTGCGAGAAGAGTAAGAGGCTGCATTGTGATGTTCAACGAGTTGATAGTGACTCTAAGTGGAGTTACATTAGGGATAGGCTGGTCATTTATATAGCTGAATGGATATCTCACCTCGGTCTTCGAAAGAGCTGGTAAGCTGAGATCTCATCTCGGTCTTTCTGGTAGCTGATAGGCTGAGTGAGACGCTAAGCCAAACTCCGCATACAACACGGAGCTTACTTCTCGGAGTTCCAATTCATGTAGCAGGCCACGTAATCTCTAAGCCGCCGTCTTGTCATCGATCAAAATGCTGCTACTTTTCATCTCGGTCTTCGTCGATTTTTTGATGATCGACGGGGCGGAGTTCAGGCTGAGGCTCTGGAATGAGTGGAGCATTAAAGTCAAAGACCGAGCGACGTAAATCAGCCAATGACAGCACCCTACGACTGGTGTTGCCTGAAGACCGAGAGTTTTCGTATTGTTCTCGGTTTTAAGAATCGCTTTTAAAATCGGAGAATTTTATCGATCGACGTGCGAATTTGTCTAGACTGTTTTCGCATATGTACGATACCTTGCATTCGATCTTGACGCAGGCACCGGTTTCTCCCACTGGTGGTAAGCCGGCCTCAAATCTGTCCGAGTACGGCCGTCTTATTCCCGAAGGCGTCCACTCACTCCACTACGCGTCAAGATTTCGCCATGCGAGAGAGAAGAATGCAATAGCGGGCTCTAGATAACTAGTGTAGTCAACTGCAACAACTCATAGAAACGCTTGCTTCTTGAGGGCTCTTCTCTTGGTGATTTAGGTGATAATACAAGATGAAACACAGACCTTCAAACTCATCGAGAATCAGCTGCGATGATTGGTCGAGTAACCGCCGATAACCCTGATGCTTTTCTATGCAAATACACAACTCATCGCAATAACGGGCCAGGATCAATTGATAAAAGTACATGTTCCCCAACCATCTAGGATCAGGCTGACTGAAGGCTTTCTACTCAATAAATCCCGCGCGTCTTAATTCTCGGATTTACGCCATTTCAGCGCACCGACTCCACCCTACCCTGGACAGCCAAAATGCCCTCTAAATTCATGTTGCTCCTTTTTCTCGCGACCGGAAGTCTATCTCAAAAAGTCGACATCTTCTTTCAAATCCCGTCTGATGTCAACCAATGCGTGAAGCCATGTCTCTTCCGCCCCAATAACGATCAAACAGACGTCGGCAGCACCCTCAATTGCGGTGCTCCATACCTGGAAAAATGCTACTGCGCAACCGACGACAAACAAGCAGACTTAGTCAGCGAACACATCGATAGTTGTGCTCAGGCCAGTTGCTCAGCGGGAATTGAGACAAAAGATGCGTCATCTATGAGAATGTATTACGCATCTTACTGTATGGAGAATGGTTATACCGCTGATACCATGACGGAATGGTATACGGGGACTGTTGTAAAGGAAGCTACAAGAGCGAGTAGGGAAGATATGTGGGGATGGAGTCCAACGAATACCCGCAGAGCTGATTTATTCGATGGACATGAAAAGGAGATTCCTTCCTGGGCCAAGGATGGAGATAGCAGTGGTGCAGAGTCAACCAGTGACGCAGAGTCAGCCAGTGCTACAGAGTCAACCAGTGGTGCAGATTCAAGTAGTGGTGCAGAGTCCAATGTTGTTGGGCTTCTCCTGGGAATTCCTCTATTTGTGGCTGGGTTGCAATCGGTCTAGACTTCGGCACTTCAAATACGCGTCACCCAGTCGGCGTTTACCTGTTGTGGGTAGAACTTATCACGTGAAGAGAGCCAGGAATTCACTGATTGGATTAACGTTGGTAAAATCATGTAACACTGCACCGTTGGGCTGACCCGAGTCTCCGAGAAATTTGGTCCCTGCTTTTTTGTTTTACGCTACGTCCTATAAGAACCTCGTAACGGGTCTGTAAGCGTCGTATAGCGGCGCACAGACAGGAACAGAGAGGTCCACTTTGTAAATCCTTCCAACTCTATTCCATTCAGCTCCGAAGCATGTGAAATGTTGAACAATTTTCATTACCTAAGCTGACGGAATACTTGAGGATAGCTGTTACTGGAAATGTAAATTGAAGTATCGTGGAAAGAATATTTTACATAAGGTCATGTCAGGAACCAGTGCCGACTAAGCGAGCTAAGTCTCGGCTATTGGCTGTTAGTGTCTTCCATTAATAAACCAACAAGCTATTCCCTATCTGGATCAATAATGCCTTCTTGACGTTGATCTAGAACATCTGTCATGGGTCAGCTACTGCCGAAAGAGGCATGTCAATCTCCCAGGGTCCATCTAGAGCCAATACCGCGACTCGTTGCATCGTATGACAGATTCCGCCTTGCCGATATAGGGCTGTGCATCCCCTTAAGCACCTGCCATTTATATCGTCCTTGTTCCTTGGCTGCCTCTTTCTTGCTGATTTAATGTTTTGGCGTTTCCACACATTCGTCCTTCAAGATGGGTCTTTTACAAAGTTCAAGACGTGCGTTGTTGACCAGCTGCATACTTGGTCTGACTACATTCTTTCTGTGCACTTATTTCCTCTTTTCATCTCAGCCACCAAGGTTAAATCTTGCCCTCCTTATAAGAACAGAGTGACTAACAATAGCAGGTCAATCAACATCAGTACCCCGACCACCACAAGTCAGCCCGCACAACCCGCACAGCCCGCAAAACCACAAATAACGGACTTTGTCAAGAGAAACTGCCACAAGAAGATCCGAGAGGAACATAAGCGCAATGCTACCAATGCTCAAGAACAAGCCCTGGCTTCGACGCTTGCCGAATTGTGGAAACCTTTAGTACATCCCATTGAAGATCGGGTATTTGTCACCGATAAGGGAGAGCGATTTGAAGTACCAGAAGGGCAGATGCGATGGAAGAGACCATTGGGAAAGAAGGTTGTTCTCATTGACACGGATACGCGACTCGATGCGAGCAACGAGAACACCATGCTGAATGAATGTCCGTTGTATTATCCGACTGTTCCTGGACGGACTGCAGGTCATCTTAATCACTATCTATATGGTACATTACACGGCCCCCCCCCCAATTGATACCCTGGCTAACTTTGTAAGCTATGATCCACGGCTATGACTACCGATTGGTCAAAGCAGCAGACTACCCCGACCGACATGGCACCTGGATAAAACCCGCCATCGCAAAGGAAGCTTTAAAGTCCTACGATTTCGTCGTCTCGCTCGACTCGGACGCCGTCTTCACACATCTCGACCTCCCGCTAGAATGGCTCATGAATCTCTGGGACGTGCGACCCGAAACCCTCGTCGCAATGGCCTACGACCTCGACATAAAAGCCGACTACGACTCGCACAACAACCTGATCCTCAACACAGGCTTCGTCATATCACAAGCCAGCAAGCGCACACAAGAGCTGTACTCCAGATGGGAAGACTGTCCTCGTAGCATTCCCGGCTGCGAAGCGTGGAACTTAAAATGGGCGCACGAACAAAGTGCATTTTCATATTATATCCGATACGAGTTCAACGGAACGCATGAAATTAAAGGCATTCCGTGCAATCATGCGAACGGGAATGAGTTTGCGAATGAGGGGAATTGCGAGTGCCAGGGCGTTTTTGTGAGTCATAACTGGCATACTAAGCACAAGGTACCTGAGTTGTTGAGTAGAAGTGTTATGACTGCTATGGCGAGGAGGTTGCATGGGCAGTTTCAGAAGGATATTGGGGGTTTGTTTGCAGATGCTTCGAACGAGACGTATCCTTTGAAGAATATTACGATATAGACTAGACAGTGTACGATAAATAATAACAGATCATTTACGTATCTTTCTTTCTAGAAAGTCGACTATACGGGGCTCACTAGTGAAGAATTTGCTGATAATATGTCCGGTAATGTGTACCCGGTAAAACAACACTTTTGATCAGGTGTGTATGAGAGAGAGCAGATACGCGGGTTACTGTTGATACGAACTAACAGTGAACCAACATGCATAACTCAACGTCATGAACCCGCAAAGTGTCGTTGTACAACCCAGCAAACGGTCAAGGGGATCCACCACCATTTCCGACCAACCACTCATAACACACAGAACAACGAGCCGGGGATGCGATCTGATGGCGCAGTACTAATCAGATCATGGACGGATAAAATGGATATGAATGCAACGTCGAACCAACAGATCGTAAATTCATTCAAAAACTCGACCCCGCTCGAATTGTTTCCCAAACCCTGCTAATTTAAATGTTTTTCTATTGATTGAAGATTTGCCAGATTCAACGACATGGCTAGCGCTGCTGAAACAAAGATTACTTCCGGCAAGACAACCCCAAAGAAAGAGGTATCACCCGGAGCGTTGTCTCCGGTACATGGCTCTGACACAGACGATGACCATTTGGTGAGTTGGTGACATGCTATTCAGGATGGTAATTGACTGACTTGGCTTTGTAGGAACCGGATGTCCACACTGATGACGATTCTGCCATTGGAGTTGTGAGTTGCTGAAGCATTCGCATACGGAACGGGCTCTAACTATGTCAGACTGATGACGAGATATCCACTGCCTCTTTACGCTCTAGCATTCGAGAATACCATATGATCAATGGTCGTGGATACCATCGAGATGAGAGTATGTCACAATCGAATCACCAGGCACCGACGTAACTAATGTTAACAGCGTATTATCTTCCCAGCGATGAGGTAAGCTCCTAGACTCAGACTGCCTCAGAATACAATTAACGGGCTTCCAGCACGAGTCAGAAAGACTAGGTACAGCCCACGAGAAAGCTTTGGTAAAACGACTAATAAGAACATGGCAGACCTTCAGAATCATCAGCTGCTACTCACATTCGGTGGGAAGAAATGCTTTGCCCCCAATGCCGATACCGCCAAGCGAGTCCTTGACATCGGCACAGGCACGGGAATCTGGGCAGTCGAGTTTGGTGCGTCACGTCACACCCACACGTTCAATGACGGAATTACTGATTCGTGTCGTAGCTGATGAACATCCTCACGCCGAGGTAAGACATGCCGCCAAGCTAACTTCAAATTACTTACTTGATAGGTCTTTGGCATCGACATTGCCGCGATTCAGCCAGCTTTGTAAACATCACCATTCCTCAATTGAACACTACTGACGACGCTAGTGTCCCTCCGAATTGCACCTTTGAGATTGACGACGCGGAGCAAGAGTGGACTTGGACTAAACCATTCGATTATGTCTTCGTCCGCCTTATGTCCGGTAGTTTCACAGACTGGGACAAGTTCACCAACCAATGCTACAAGTACCCTGCCTCCTCCCTACCATCTCATTACTTCTAACTGTCATTCAGAAACCTGGAACCAGGCGGCTGGCTCGAAATCATCGACCCAACCTTCCCCGCCAAATCTGACGACGGAACCCTCAAACCAACCTCCCCCCTTCACAAGTGGGACGAGCTAACGGTCAAGGGCGCCGCAAAACTTGGTCGTCCATTCGTCGGAACCGATGACCACGAACGTCGCATGAAAGAAGCAGGCTTCATCAACATCACCAAAAAGACCTTTAAATGGCCAAGCAACACTTGGCCCAAGGACCCCAAGTACAAAGAAATTGGCCTCTGGACATTGGCGAATATTGAGAGAAATTTAGAGAGCATCAGTTCGTTTTTGCTTAGGCAGGGACTGGGCATGACACATGAGGAGATTGTGGTTTTTATTGCAAATGTTAGGGAAGAAATGAGGAATACCAAGGTCCATGCTTATTGGGAGGTGTGAGTTCTGCTTCGGTCCGATGGTAGAGGAAGTGCTAACAAGATGCAGGATTGCGGTCACTGGTCAGAAGCCAGAGTAGTGCTGTCAAAGGCGTACTCCCCATCGTCTTCGCAAATGAAAATCTCATATCTGCTTAGATCATAGTGCACACTGATCTGGTAGTGACATGTAGATCGAGTAACGATTAGCCATGCAAGTTGTTCCTCGGGCACTGCTACACGTGACGTACCCGTGGGGCTATAACACGCGCTCAGCTGCCAAGACCCTACGTGCATGCCGCGCCGCGATGAATTGTCTAAGATAGCGCCTAAATTAGAACCAAGGATAAGGGGAAGAGATCACCAGTCTAATCCAATCATAACTGATCACATGTATGCGCCAGGTCTATGAAGGATTATATACAAGGCAAAATTCAGGCTTCTCCTTGATCTTCCATGGCAGAACAACATAAACGTCGTAAGAGCCAAGAGCTTGATATCATCATCGTCAGTTCACTCTGACCTCGTGGACATATAAAAGATGTATGTTCTGCCGTGTAAAAACAGCGAACCATCAGTTACAATTACCATACTTCAAGATTATATCAACCTACCATGCATTTTTTCAGACCCCAGACTATCGCCGCTGCTCTTGTAGCCCTACGTTGTTTTGTCTCAGCCAAGTGGCAGGGTTTCGTGGAAGATGGAGATATCGTCAAAGTCCCGCCCAACTGTCCAGGATTGCAGCCCGGTGTCATCGGAGGCATTGTCAGTGATGCCGAAGTAGATTCAATCTGTCAAGGCGCCATCGAGTAAGTGCACAGAGTCCGTCTCCTACTCAGTCTCTAACCAATTAGCAACCCATGCGAAGATGGGAATATTCTTCTCGGCGATCATGGTCCTGGCGCCATCCAATTTGCTCCTAATAAGTCCATTGACTGCGAAAAGCTTTCCGGACCGAAAGATATGGCGGAATGCAGGGAGGAGTACTTCTACTGCCAGGTGAAGGCTGGTGGTATGGTTGACAAGCAGGTCATCATTTGTTCAATGAAGCACGAGGGCGAACATGTTGCAAACATCGCCTATGTAGGCAGTAAGTAATGGTGGTCCTTTTTCATTTCTCTGAGTTGTGCTAATGGTAGAAGTCTGCCTCCCGTCTGCCGGCGGTAAGGTATAAAGGACGCTGTATGAGCTTCGCCATGTCACGAACATTATATTTTCAGAGTCTTGCATCTATCTATTCATAAAACAAATATTGCTTTCTACATAGGAGATATGAGTTAGGTAAACACTGCAAGTTACTTGGTTGAAACTTTCTTTTAAGGTCTATATAATCCAAGTGGCTGAGTTGCATGCAGGCCTTATCTAGTCGGAACATTGTGTCCCGATTATTCCGTATTTTGTGCGGCCCAGCTGTCTGCCTCGTGCGGCTGAAACCCCCCACATCTGACCTCTGACTGGCCTCGACTATTCCCCTCACACAGACTTCCAAACTTCAAAGATGCAATGGAACTAGCGGCGCGCCCCCGACGCCCGGCTGTAGCCGTTCCAAATCAAGGAGATGAAATCTTGCAAAATGCAATAAACTCATTCCGCCAGGTTCTGACACCCGAGCAGCTTGCTGAGTTCAATAGCATCCAATCGCTACCGGATACAGATGCGGTCCTGGTCTTTACAGCCGAGCTAGACCTTCGACGACAAAGCCAAAAAGGAAAGAGTATCGCCAGCCGTCTTTTTCCTGTCCTTCAGGCTGTCCATAGCTTTACCGGCGTCATCGAGACCTACGTCTCATCGAATCCTATTATTGCAGCGCTTGTCTGGGGAAGTGTGAAGATGACAATCCAGGTATGTCTACAGTAAATGGGTTCTGTTGAAGCAACGAATCATAGCGCTTCAAAGGAAGTGGAGATCTATCCTAAAGGCTAAGAGATCACAACATTAACATCAATTGTCACCACGCATAGATCATCCTAAATGCTGCATCATACTACGAGGCATTCGCCGAACTGTTAATGAATCTCAGTACAGTTTGCCCTAGATTCGAGCAATACCAAGCTCTATTCCCAACTTCTACGCGCTTACAAGTAGCGTTGTGCAACTTCAACGCATCTATTATCCGGTGCTGTCAACTTGTTATACAAATGCCAAAATGTTCAAGCGGTTGGGTATCACCACTAAATCCACTTAGCCCTTCATTTTGGCAGTCCTTTCAGCAGTCATTCGAGCCGAACCTGCGAGAGCTACGCGATCACTGCAAAAGTGTCAAAGAGGAGATTAAACTTGCGCAGGCTGAGTCCGAGCAGCGCAATAGAGAGCTCCAAAAGCTAGAAAATGGTGAAGCAAAAAAATCCAGGCGATCTTTGAATCGTTTCATGTCTCGTACCCGCACCCATTTTGATACAATGCACCAGTCGCAGCTTGTGAGAGATGAGGAATTAGAAAGTGAGTATGAAGAGCCAAAACGCGACGTCTAACTAAGGAGATCTAGGAAGCAGAAACCAAAAGCTTCTGGATTCATTGTGTTCTCACGACTACATGAAACCTTTGAAGCAAGCACGCCAGAAGCGATACCCAGAGTCGGCCAGTTGGATCTTTGACACAAACGAGTTTAGAAACTGGGCCGAGGGGCAGTCTTCACCTTTACTTTGGTGTTCTGGCAAGAGTAAGTCCTGTCTCATGCCCTTCTTGTGCAATGCTAATCTGTCACAGTGGGGTCGGGAAAAACGATCCTAGCGTAGGTAGAGATGTTCCCCACCGAGCTTATTGCTGATAATTGTAGGACGAGCGTAATTGATTTCCTGTTGACTGCCAGATCCGAACAGAAACGCAAAGTGACGTTCCTTTTCTCGAGGTTTGACGACTCGGAATCACTGAAGGCAGAAACTGCTCTCCGAGCAATTATCAGACAAATACTCAGTATTCAGGACATTTCTGGTGATACCAAAATGGCTTTGGAAAACATCCAAAATATCAATGAAGACGTCTTGAACAAGCTCATCTCGCTTCTTGGACTTCAGTTTGCACGGAAACGACAAGCTGCATGGATAGTCATCGATGGCATCGATGAATGGCCTCGGGATGAGCGCCAGAAGCTTATTGAGGCATTGTCTACCATCTTGACTGCAGGTCCTGAGGTAAAGCTGTTTATTACCAGTCGCGATATTGCCGATTCCGTGACTAGAAAGGCATTTCCTGGCCTATATCATGTTTCTATGAACTGCTTGGAATCCCAGGCAGGGATGGCACAGCTAGTTAACATGACTGTACAGAACTGTCTTGATGCCGAAGAACTACTTGTAAATGACAAAAAGCTCATCGCGGACATTCAGGAGACATTAACGAAACAAGCTAATGGGATGTATGACACTCCTGCCTCTTCCGCGCTTAAAACTAGCTAATGTTCCAATAGGATCCTATGGGTCACTTTTGTTCTTAAAGACCTTTGCACTCAGCCAAACAACGAAAAGATTCGAGAGGCAATATCTTTGGGAAACCTACCCAAAAGTCTGACAGAGATTTTCAATCGGACCCTGGAAAGGATTGTCTCTGAGGGAAGAAAGGAAATTACTCAGGCAATCCTTCCATGGATAGCGGCCGCAAAAGAACCGCTCTCACTTTCTCAACTTGAAGAGTGTTGCCTTATCCGTGTGCTTCAAGAGTACTCTATCAGAGACCGACATGTGAATGGCATTCACCTTATTGACTCCTGGTTCCATGGGCTTGTCGAAGTAGAACATGAGACCAAAACGGTTCATTTTATCCACTCCTCAGTTCAACAGTTCTTTCTTACGCCAATGGCTAATACCGCCTTCAAGGGCTTTTTTGTCAACATGGAAGAAGCGGATCGACATATTGGAGAAGTCATCATTACTTACCTGAATTTCAATGATTTTAAGAAGACGTTAACGCGACGACGTCAGGCCCTACCACCAATCTCCCCACAAGCAATTTGTCAGCAGGTCTTCAGTAATGAGCTAGGTTGGCACAACTTACTACCTCGTGGTCGTGAGGTACAGACTGTGGATATTGACGGGACTATTGTTGCGTTTACCCAAAACTCCCTTGCGAGATCTCAAGAGACAATAGACGTAAAGTATCCGTTTCTTCGGTATGCCTCAACCCATTGGCTCTCACACTCCTTCAATTTCAACCACGGAGAATGCCAAGTTTGGCATATTTGGAAGGACATGGTGATCAATGGCCATGAATTGGCTGCATCACCTGTGTCCGAGGGGCACCATCAAACTATAGACGAGGCTTTCACTGGCTGGGTCATCTCGAATAGATACCTCTCGCTGTTGTATATCATGGCTACATCTATTGATGTTCTAAATCTTTGCCATAAAGCCATGTTTGAGATAGTCGTTGAGGAGAACAATCTTGAACTGCTATCGCTTATGACCAAGATGAAGACATGGAGGAGCTATGAACTCGACTCCCCGTGCTTTAAAGCGGCGCGATGCGGTCTTGTCGAAATTCTGAAGGTACTAATCGAAGCTGGTGTGAATCTCAATGGCAGTCTTGGCAGTTGTGCTCTAATAGAGGCTATTGAGGCAGGACAGCTTGAAGCCATTGAGCTTCTAATCAGAGAAGGCGCGAACCCTAACTTGCCAGGAACCTCCTACAGAAACGCGCTTGAACCAGCGGTGGATCTCGGTGGCTCCAAAGGCATACAGGTTTGCAACATGCTTATAGGGGTGGGGACTAACCTTGCTGATGAGACCGAGGGAGTAACTGGTTTGCCTGCCCTCCATAGGGCTTGCAGGGCAGGAGAAGGGGAAATCGTGAACCTTCTCCTTAGGGCAGGCGCAGATGCTAACCTCTCCCCTAAGGTCGGATTGAGAGCCATCCCTTTAGGACTTGCCATTGAGAAAAACCACATAGAGATCATCAAATCACTTCTCTCGTTTGGTGCCGATGTTAACATGAAGGATGGTGCAGGGTATACACCCCTCGTCAGAGCTTGCTCTCTGATAAATCCAAGGTTGGACATTGTTGAACTTCTTTTCAAGGCTGGAGCGGAGATGGATGAAGAGCAAGGCTACAGCCTGGTGCGGATGGCAGTGGAAAACGAGAAGGGTGAGATGGTAAAGTTGCTGATACAAGAGGGTGCTGACGTGAACGGGCGTCGGGAAAGAGAGGATGCTAGTCTTTTAGAAATAGCTGCGAGACACGGTCTCTTCAAGATGATACATGTCTTACTGGATGCAGGCGCCCAGGTAGTAAACTCTGAGGCCTTGAGGACATCGATACCAGGGCATTTGCAAGGAAGCAAGGAGTATGAAAAAATACTAAGAAGGCTACATGGAACTAGGGGCTAGCCCAAGTTTACCATTCATAAAGTCAGATTGGCCATTGTACGGGTCTGAAAGGCAAAAAGCTCTATTGTTGGTAATTCTATTATCGGATATGAGAAATAGTAGTAAATGCGCAGTACATGTACATATTGCTTCCTGGTAAGAGAGCGTAATATCAACAGTTCTCCTCTTATATTATCAAAGCCCGAAGATGAGGTTCCAATCAGGATGTTGCTTACAGTACAGAATACACTTTCCATATTTTAAAAACGCTGCATTCAAGGATGCAGACACTTGGTAATTCACCTATATATTAACATAGAATACCAATCCAGCATTGTCCTATCTGTCTAAGACTGGTCCACTTAGAAGCCCAGCCACAATGTCGTATCTGCTTAGCCGTCGAGTACTCATGATCTACCATAATGTCCACCGTATCGTCATTCTCACCAACATCAATCATGTTGATAGCAGTGAACACCCAAGGCTCACTCTTGAAAGGGCCACCGGGCCAATCTGTCAATTTCCAATCTTCCTTCGGTCCAAATACAGTGCTTCCTCCTTTGATGGCGTCATTGTTGTCGGGGTAGGCCAGGTATGCAACACGAGCACCATCAAACTCTCGCCCATCCCAGGTCTCGATGATGATTCGCATACTGGTCGGAGTGATGTCGACAGCAGATGTCCTCAGGCTTCTTTGACCCTTAGGTTGGGATATCTCGGTGAACCAAACAGCCACCTTGGGCGTCTTGGCAAATGGTTTGGTAAATGTAACGTGGATGGATGCATTGTCTGTGGACTTTCGACCACCTGGGTTATCGCTAGCATCTACAAAGCCATGCTGGAACGGAAAGACCCCATTAGGAAGAACCATGACATTAGCTTCCAGGTTCCAGGTGGGGTGTAGGAAGGACTTGAGGCCTAGGGAGAAACCCCATTCAGTAACCGATGGTAAAGACAGGGCCACGCGAGGGGAATCTTTGGCCGCGACATTGATGTGTCGGAAGCCATAGATTACCGTGGGGATAAAGGGAAGAGGTTTGTTGAAGGATTGTTCGATCGTTGCGCTGCGGCCTGCAACTCCGTCTTTCCAGCCAAGACGGTCTGCGCAGTTAATCACATGTCTTTCCGGTTGAGTTCGAACAAGAGACATGTCAGCCTCCATCGAAGTGTCGCCTGACTCAGTGGTGTCCTGTGAATTCCAGTTAGTCAATGACTCACTGGGTCCTAATCGTTACTTACCTCTTTATTACCCCAGATAGGAGCCAAACGGTACACACCACTCGCAGAATTGAGCCCAGAGTTGGTCGTCAGAGCATGGCCCCAGAATCCCTTGATGTGAGCATTCACAAGCAAGGGATCGAAATGGACCAGCTTCAAACCTTCAAACTCCACACCATCCCTCGTGCCAGTTTCATCACGGGACTGCACCCAATCTTTCGAATGACCCTCCAGGTCAGGACCTCTGTTAGTATACAGCCGCAGCGCCGTGATTCGTGTTGAAGCGTCGGGGTTATTCTTCCAACGTCCGGTCTCGATAGAACAGGCAATGATTTTCTGACCGTCCGCCGGTCTCAGTGTAAGAGAGACTTTGTGGCTTCCACCAGGTGTTCCTATCGTCGCTTGTAGACCGTTAGCGTAGCGCACACTGATAGCGACGACAACACCCTTCTCAACTTCCACGGTAACTGTTCTCAGACTAAACTCAGCCTTGACAAAGTCTAGATTGCAGAAGAGTGCTCCAAAAGCAGTTCCCACCATGGGTGCAAGTCTCATGGATACACCCACGTCAGGTTGTGTCTGGAGATAGCTATTGGCTTTTTCCATCTCGGGTTCCTGCATACCATCATCCTTTGCGGGTTCAATCAACTTAGGGGGCTCTTCATCCACCCCAAATATTTTGAGATGTGGCAGTTTCTGCTTATTCACCACGACAGGTATCCGTTCTCGAAATACAATACTGCTTTGGAACGCTTCTGGCCGGTCCTCCTTCGCCGCAACTGATGGGTCTTTCTCGACAGCGTCGACTTCGTTGACAATCTTGATCATTTGGAAACGACATGCGCGACGGGCGAGGTCGAGCCCTTTGATCGTCGCTTCGAAAGGGAGCTCGATCTCGTTTTTACTCATTACTTCGTTGGTAGTGAAACTCTGGTCCGCGGGGTCCCATGGCTGGATCTTCTTTGTGTCGGCTTGGATGTCATATAGGTGAGTGCCGATGTTGCGGTAGACATTCTTATAGTCCATGTAAGCATCTAGTAAATAGTTGGTATAGATGGCCGCATTTTCGTAGTACATGGGCCCAAGCTTTGGGGGCTTCAACGCCATGAAGCTGCGAAGCGACTCGTATTTGGTGAGTATGGCACTGCAAATAGTCAGCATATTTCCCACTTATATCATGTTTTCCGTAGCCTTACTAGGTTCTCTGAGGAGTACTGGCGACGAGGTCAGGAAACCTCGCAGCTGTCTCCATCAATGACTGGATTGTCCAAGGCTGGTCCACTGTTTATGTCAGAAAGTATCGGACCATGTGAGTGACTATACATACTCGGTTTTATATGACCACCGCCAGACCAACCGACCTGGATCGTAGTCTCTGTTTGAGATGAAAAGTTGGACTTGTCAACGTCAACTTTGGCCGTTGCTTTGAGATCAGCTGCGCCGACACTCAATGCGATTTCAGCCCTATACCCAGTTAGCAATTGCATAGCCATCACTACGAGATCAATATTGACGCACTCGGCTTTAATACTCATCGACTTGGCCTTGTTGACGACCTTCATGCTGACAAGAGCATTAAACTCACCACCCTCCAGAAAGCCCGCGATGTAGCAATCACCAAACACACTTCGGAAGTTTGTATCGTCAACTGAGGGTAACCCTTGGAATACAAGGGCATCTTTGATATTGATGCTTTGGTTGATCACTTTGACGCTGATGAAAAAGTTGAGATCGCTTTCTTTGAACTTATCTGAGTCGACGAAAGAACCCTTTCCTTTACCGCCAATGGAGCCGTATTTGATTGACAGAGAGCCTGAGATGTTCATGTCCTCGGTAATTTCGCTGCGCAAGTCAGACATTCGTATCATTAATTGGACCGAGGGATCGTTACCTGATCTTGTTGACGAACCGGGAACTGTACGTGACAATCTGACTTGGTCCTCGTTGAGACAGTGCCTTGACTGTACCACGTAACTTCTTTCCCTTCAGACCAGTACCATTGGTCTTGATACGCGCCAGACGCATGCGTTTCTTCTCAAGTAGAAGGATATTACGCTTTGTCTCAGCGTTGTCAGGATCAATGGCCTCTTCGATCTGAGTCTCGAGTGTAGCGACATCTGACACTAGTTTTTCAACTGTTTTTGCGTCTTCGCGAAGTTGAATGGCGATGGTATCCAATGCCTGAGTAGCAGCAGGGGTGGTAACCACAGCCTTGTTGGTGTCCGCTGCTGCTTCTGGTGCTATAGCTGGTATGCTGGTTGGCTGTGGCAGTGAATCAGGCTGATATTCATTCTCATCTTCATCATCATAGTCTCCACCGCTTGCTCGAGCACCAATAGCTTCACGAAGCTCTCGCATAGTGAAGCCATCGTTTGTGACGGCATTGTCGACACGGTCTGGGTCAATGACCACAGCATCGTCAATGCAGATCTGTTGTGTATACGAATTAAAGCTGGACTCAAGTGTTAGTAAAAAGCTGACCACTGACCAGATGGGAATTCAAGGCACTTACCCTTGACCCAGGCGCATGCCATTGTTGTACGGCGCCAGTAGCAACGACATGATCGCAACAGGTTTGATTTCAACAGTTGTAAAATTAATCCGAAATCCCACGTCAGAGAGATGGACATGACATTCACTTCATTACATTTTATTCCGCGTTATCTCCAACTGGGCGTGATTTCCGTTTTGGGCTTCGCTTGCAGCAACAATCAATAGTCTGGCACTAGTCTGAGACACTTTTTTCCAAAGGCGCCTATTGTTCACCATCACCCGCTCGTCCAAGTGTACTCCAAAAACGGACCTGCCGAAGAGTCTCAATGGGCACCAGCTGAAGCTCAACAACGACACCACGTTGACAAAGCTGGGAACATTGTCGACCTGTAACAGTCTTTCCGTGCCGCACGCCAATCTCGTCTAGAACCTTGGCGACCCCATCCTCCAACCCCTGCGCTCGCTTGTGGACCTCTCTTCCCTGCTGGATAGCGGCCTGGAACTCTGAAGTTCCCAGCTGAACTGTCTTGGCAACTATGAGCTGCTCAAGCGTGGAGTATGCGCTGACGCGGACGGTGGCATTGCTTGATGCGCTTGCTGAGCTGGTAGACCAGCTTTCTTCGTAGTCGCCCAACCATGATTCCACTTTTATCTGTACGGACTTCTTTTCGCTTTCGCTGTGAGAACTTGCGTCGGTGCTAAAGAGGACTGACGCGTCTGCTCCGATGCGATATCCTCCCACATAGTAATCGCCGAAAATAGACTTGAAAGCTTCAACACCTCGTCTCGTCAGGATTTCAAACGCAGCTTCAGATAACTCTGGGGGGCGAGCATATCCAACAGAGCCGGCTCGATAGCTTGTCGTGACTGAAGCTTTATTCGAGTCCCGATTTTCCATAACATCCTTATCATAGTGCATTGAGACGCTAGCCTCGAGGCAAACCATGTCAACGCTGGCGCCCATAGAAACGCTCAGATGATCCATGGAGGCAGACGAGCTCAAAGCCTCGGATGAACGAAAGCTACAATTGCCATCATTTGCCGTGAAAATGATTCGTGTTGAATCCAATGAGTCTTGGCTAAATGCCGTTTCGGGAGCGAAAGGGTTGTGCGATGTTTCAGCTATCATTGAGCGGAAGAACATGCCTAGCGGCATGATGCGGGGCTGCCAGGGTAGCAAAATGGGCGACCTGGTGATGGCTTGTTGGGCTATTCTTGGGACTAGCGGATCAAATGTTTCGGGGTCGAAGCCATCCGCTGTCAAAACGGCAGGGGCTCGCGCTATTTTCGGGGTCGACATTTTATCGATTCAATGGTGAAGTTTATCTGATCAACGTGGGAGGTACCGGCGTAGAAATGCGTGCGAGAGAGGCAGTGCTTGGCACCGTGGTCTAGACCCGTGGGGCTGAAGACGCTATTGAGAGACTATTGATAAATATCGATATGCGGCGTGACAAATTGGGAAGGTTAATGTGATCATATGCAAGACCACAATTTCATCACAGAATTTGTCTGCTGGCGAGAAGTTGATGATCGAGACTTTGCGGGATCAGTATCTGGTTTTACATCACCTTTCATAATCGTGCCAGAGCCATCACGTCTTGTTTTCTCCAAACTTTACCAATCGAGCTGTGAAAGATGGCAACCGGTCCCCGTAGATCATCAAGAAGTCAGCCCACGGAAATTTTCAAAAATATCTACGGCGTTGAAAGTGCAGCGGATAGTCCTCCAGTTGTCGTCAAATTCCAGAGACATTTAGCTGAGACTATTGATTTCGACAATGGAATAGAGACGGGACATCTCAAATACGCTCCAAGCCTGAGGAATCCGTATTACATGTGTCTTCACGTCAGTCAATTCGTAGGATTGCTTGGAACTACGCCTTGCGGGGTCGAATGGGCAACACCCGCACGATATCATCGGACTACAGCAGGGGTTGCTTTTCGATCTTATTTTAACATCTCTCTAAAGCTTTTCCGTGATATAGCTAATGACGAGGTTGATTGGCTCGCCTTGAGGTACGTGGAAAAAGACACGAAAACTCATTATTCTAAGATCTAACTAACGTGCCTATAAGCTGTTTGGAAGACCCTCAAGTGGTCGATCTGTCGGATGAAGAGACAGAAGCGGAGGCTGTAGTCCTCAAGGAAATGGCATTCACAGGACTTTTGGAACCTCCAATGATAGATCCAGTGGACAGAAAGCGCTATGACGAGCCAGATCCAGGGATGGAGATCGAGGGGGAAGCCCGCCGCGTTTACATCCCAGTACGACACCCGCAAGGATGGCTGATGTGGCTACGACTAAGCGATTGGAATAAGGATCGCCAAAGGAGGCGTGGCCAATTGACCAGGATGAAGGAGGTTTTCAAGAAATTATGGATGCATTTGACAGCCACAGATCCAGAAAGTGCTGCTGGCTATCGGCCACGATACTCGTCTGCTGAATTGGGCTTTCCTCTCTATTTTGTTCCGGCACCTGATCTTTTGACCCTTCGATTGGGCTGGGGGACACAACAGCGTGATGCCTTATTTGAGGGTCTTGTCGAGGCGATCAGGGAGACACATCCGAACACTGAACTGGTTGTCGCTAATAGTACGCAGGTTACTGGCACTGGGTTCGTGAAGGTATGCGGAATCCCCTGTGTCGCATTATACAATTCTCTCGGCTAATATTTTCAGATGGGCGAAAATCCATTTGGCCTGTTTGCAACTTATGTCTCCGCACAGGCTTTCGATATTTACATGAAAAGTCTCGAGACTCTGAACGGCTACAGAGGTCAAAATCTCAGTAGGCAGGATGCGCATCGGCTCCAACTGAAGACTGATACAGAGCTGGAGTCCTGGATTGGAACAAACTATCGTCCCAAGGATCAGGGATACACTCCTCCGCAGGGCACTGCAAGAAAATCAGTGCGAGAATGGCAGACCCAAGCAGAGTGTCCTTATTCGATAAAAGAGCCGTGCGGATCTACCTGGCGTATTGGCGTCGGTAGTGCGAAGATAAAAGATGCGTTCGGGAAGCGGATAACGAAATATTCGCCAAAAGAGATTATGGGTATGTCGGCAAATGAGGTGAGTCACGGTCACCCCACAAGGAGTGAGATTATCAACTAAGTTATCAGGCTGCGCAACATGCTTTTGGGTGGAAGATGCTGGATGAAGCTGGAAAGTATCTGGGGCATATACATAGGTTATCCAATGGAATGTATATGGCCGAAGTAAGAGTGACCTAATCATTTACCATAGTGTACTAACATCCCTCAGTGGCTCCATCTGTGCGCCTTCTCTTGGGGCGGACTAACTAAAAGCCCAAGAAAGGCACCTTTCAGGTATCGCTCAAGCGATATTCCGGAAAACTTGATAATCGGGACTTCTGAAACGAACTCCGTCATGACAAGGTTAGATCTCTTCCATCCATTGCACCGATATTGCACCGATAGATCCTGACAAGTCCGACAGATTCGAAAAGGCGTGGCAGGCTCTCGTTATAGATGAAAGCGCTTTGAAGATCAAGCGCCCGAAGAATGCTAGCTTCAGTGCTAAACTATTCGTTACGAGGAACGACAGGACAAAGCTTGTGATAAGAGACGAAAAGGAAAACGACAAATACTCCCGAACCAGTTCCCCGATATCTCTCGAAGAGTCTAAGATAGCGAAACAACACCACTTCGTGGCCTACACAGTTTCTTACTCCATCCACTTTCCATACGGCTGTAAGCTATTGGAAATGGGAAGGGACTCAAGTCTTGAGACTACCTTTTACCCGTTCCTACGGCCATTCTACCACAGTGTCGAGGATCAGCTGGACAAGATGTTGTATAAAGAGATAAAAGCGCGATACAATCGGAATACTGTCCCTCCCGGGGTGGTTCCAACGTCTACCAGCGGAGAGATACCTGATGGTACAATGGTACAGAGTCTTTCTCTTTATGATGGGAGAGATCCTTACACGACTCAGAACAAAAAAAGCGCTTCTGAGAAAACCATAGGGACCCATGCTCATAATAAGGCAGGGAATATACGGAGTTGTCCAGGGACCACTTCGTCCCGTGATTTTAATGACTTTGAGACGTGGGGCAAGAAGTTGAAGACGAAGTCAGATGACCTGAGCATTCCCTTCTAGGAACCACTATCATGTTAATTATTCAAGGTTCAGCTGAATACAAAAAGGTTTATTCGCTCCTACAGAAATAGTCTTTCTTGTTTGCAAACGTAATGATATTACAACTGCTTGTGTGATGGTGTGACGGTGTGGGAGGTGTGGGGGTTATGACTTCAATTGAGATGAGCCTACTCCTCGATCTACCCTGGAGGGGTTATCCTTAAATTGTAATGACATTATTCTCCTGGACTCTCATATTAATTACAAGACAGAAAAATCGTTACGTACTCCAGGGACGATTTCTCAGTCATGGGCTGAGTTCCAAGTAGGCCATTTCAGTGCACGGTTAGGGTAACGAGGGACTTTAGAACTGAGCGACCTCGCAGTGCAGGATATGCTCAGCTTGACTTGCAATCAATCATACCACAATAAGCCTTCTCAGAAGAAACTATCATTAAGTGCTTTCATGATCTAGGTGTTTATACAAATAGTCTTGGGCTGTACAGTTTACTAATTGAGATACGCTATAACAGCTATCAAGGGGCAACGAAATCTTTATTAAATATGACTCTCTTATCATTTAAACAGAAACATATCCAAGCTCAAATCCTATCAACTCAATTAGGTCCAATTATATAATCCTACAGACTGTCAGGCTGTATCTCCCTGGACTACTATTGATACAATCCCGAATTAACTAAATCATCTAGAAAGATAAACAACCAAATTGCCCCTAACTTATCACATAATTCACACATCTCGAGCCCTAATGGTGTTTTCATGTTTGAACATCTTCCGCTTAGAGCTGGATATTGATTGCCCTCTTGGACTTCTTGGTAGCCTTGTCCAGGTTGGCATTCGAGATACGCCCAGCGCGACGCTTCACCTCACCGGCATTCATGTTCTTGTCGGAGACGGAACGCTTAGGCACCAATTCACTGCGACGTTCGACTGAAGCTTCCTCGGTATCCGGGTCAGGATCAGAGCTGGGTTGGGCAGTGGGCTGGGCAGAGCTAGAATCGACCGAAGCGGTGATTGCAGAGCTGGCCTCAGTAGAAGTAGGCGCTTCAGTACTGGAAGTGGTGCTAAATCCAGGTCCCTTGGCGATAAGATTAGCTGCCCAAACATTCTCCTCGGCAGTGGAACCATCAACAGAGCTAAAACCCCTGCAACGACCACTATCAGGATAATAGGCGGCAGCGATACAATCTTGAGTATTATCACAAAGCTCGATGCAGCCTTCGAAAGATCCGCTGTTGCCGATGTCGCGAGACAAAAGGGCATTTCGGGCCGCAACCTCGTCACGCTTAGCGTTGATTTCGACACCACTGAGACCGCTGAAGCACTGGACCTGGAAGGTTGATCGTTCACCAGTGACGAAGACACTTCGATCACTACCAGGGCAACTGAGAGCTCCCGAAGTGGGAACGGCAGTAGGGGCGGCCGTCGCGTCAGAACCGTCAGTGACGGTCGGGGGGGACACTGGATTACCAGAGTCGTCAGTGCTAACGGGAATATCGGTGGGGATGTCTGCACCAGTAGGGTTTGCGATGACGGTGGTTGGGACGATAACAGTAGTTGGCTCCGTAATAGTAGTTGGGACAGTAAGAGTCACAGTGCTAGGCCCATAGGTGGGATTGTTGATGACTGTGACTATGACGGTCCAGCCAGGAGGGGGCACGCATGTCGCGCAGGTACCGATGGGGCGAGGTTGGTAAGTAGGGTAGGGGTCCTGATGATCTCCAGGTCCATTGATGAAGCCGCCGCCATAACCACCGCCATAGTAGCTACCGCCGTAGTAGCCACCGGCAGCGGGTACAGTATAAATTGCGGACAGCGTGACGAACGCCTCGTGAACTACGGTCACATATGGAGCCTGAATGACTTCGCAGCCGACAGGGGCAGACGGCAGGCATGGAAGAGCAGTGACAGCAGGGCGTTGGAGACGAGTGTGGTATCCAAAAATACCCTTGGTGTAGACGCGAGACTCTCCATTGTAGATCTTGGTGGTTGTGGAATATTCGGGCTTGCACTTTCGGACAGCATCATAAACCACACAGTTACCATTGTGGCACTCCTTGACCGTGACAATTTGGAACTCTTCGCGCAGGTCGTTGGGTCCACAGACATCGGCCGAGCAAAGTCCGCAGCCCTCATAGTCAGGAAGAGCATGCTTGCCAAGCTGGTTGAAGGGAACGGTGTAGATGTACTCGACAACATCGACAACAATGGCGGGAGTTGGAGCAGGATACCCATCTTCCTCGTGCCAAGATCGGGAGGCAGTCGTGCGAGAATACTCCACCGTGATGATCTGATCGATCTCGGTCACGAGAGTGGTGGTGTAAGTGCCGTCGGTACAGGCTGCGGGAATACTAGTGGACACAAAGGTCGACTTCGCTTCATCGCAAGCGTAACCGGTAGACTCATGGGTGGTAGTCATGGAGCAGTGCTCAAGTTCTTGGAACTGAACAGTGATCGGGACGGGGGTCGGACCAACACCGGGTGGGCAGTCAGAGCAGGGGACGTGAGTACCAAAGCCTGAGTCTTCAGCAGCAGCAAGCTGGCCCAGAATAGCCAGAGCGGCACCGGCGATGACGTGAGCACGCATGATCGGAATGCTGAAGAGAGGTAAAAGCAATTCAAGAAGGAGTGAACGTGGACTAAAAGAGTGTCTTGGTGAGTGAAGCGTATGTTATAATCATGAAAATCAGCAACCCTTATATAGTTATTCTACGCAAACCAGACGATAAAACTTCAACTTTACATCCTAATCCATAGCGAAATTACTATGAGTCAATAGCACACGATTCGTGCCATTGTCCTTTGTCTGTTGGCATGAGTATTGGCTGGTGAGATTCCCTGGAGCCCAATGCGGCAAGTCATCACGAGAGTAGGGGACAAGAACTGATCCTGTGGCGTACCTGAAATTGACTGCCGGATGTTCGACACTATGATCCAATACTCAAACCAGGCAGACAGTCCTTGCCTTACCTTCATATTAGGGTTTCAGTTGAGCATCAAATGCGCTGTCCTCCTTCCATCCGCATTTCTCCCTGTTCCTCCCACCAGCATCTACACTGCTTGGGTGGCGTAACTGAAATTGACTGCAAGGGGGAGATCAAAGAGGATTGCGGAAGGTACCAGGTTGCCCCGTATAACAGATAGCAATTGCCTCCGGCATCGGGCTACTAAGGAGTACTCCAGAGGTATGTGTATTCCCTTCTGCGCGGCACAGGTCGCGTGGGGGGATACCTAGCTCCTAGCAGGAGTCTTTCTATACTAAAAGATACACATAAAGACCCGAGTATACAGACAGTAAGAGGAAGTATCTTTGATAATAGAATACGGTACATTGCAGAGTAAACAGATCTGTTTCATTACAATATGAGTATTTCCATGTAGCCGTCTAGGGATGTCAGCAATACACACGGTGATAAAATGCCTGGCAGTGTATTTCACAAGACAACACTGTTCATCACGCCAACTGCTATTCGAAAGTATCTTCTTGAGATAATCGTTTTAAACAAGATCAACTCTTTGTCTCACGTCAGCCTTATTGCCGCGCAGGAAATAGCGTTGTTCTCTAGCTTAGATGACTCTTACCACAAAGATCACTGAAACATACATGGGTATTGTTTCAGCCCTGACTTGGCAAATATCCGGTGGCCGAGTCAGAATGTTTCAGAGAAGAGTGGGGTCACTGCGTTCCGACCCCCGGGTACCCTCGTCAATGTGGCGTATTATTATTGTTGGTGGCTGTCAGACGACGTCGTTCGTTTTTTTCAGCCCATTCGTTGGCAAATAGTAAGGTTAATGTGGTGCACTGTGGTGGTCGTGGCTGTGAGACAATCAGCGAGGGGCGCACCGACACCTAAGAATCATTCGATTACCGTGCTGCAAGGGCATGCTGCTAAGCTTCACTTTGCTTGTCAAAGCCAGTGAAGTCCACAACACGGACTGGTCATCTCGATTGAGCTTGTTTTCATCCAGGGATCAAATGTAGAATTGTAAATATCAAGCACGAATGCCATTCGACACTCAGTTCGTGGCACATAATCAAGACGACCTGTCAAGCAACGAAAGCAATTGAAGTCTGTTCCACCGCCCTTCATGCATGTTGCTACCCTGCAGAACATACCAGTTTGATGATGGGTCCGTGTTTGCATTGCCAAGCCAATAGTATAATAGCCACGTTCAGCCCATAGTCATGCGTGTAAACTTCTTCCGTTCCTTGACGGCAGCCGGATGCCAAGAGGACTCGGTGTGCTGATTAACGAAGCAGGGCTGGATTGACGCCCCGGGTCCAGACTTAGGTTTTCATTCTTTTGCTTTTTTTCCTGACAGCGACACCACTCATACCAGCGGAATCCAGAACTGCGAGAATGCAGGTTCCAGAGGACACAGCGGATGATTATCATCCATGTGCCAGGATGAATAACGAAATTTGTACAGACTTTGCATTGTCGACCTTTGTCGTAGTCTCAGACTCCCTGAAGTCACTTTCGGGTCGCTCTATCAAGCGATTCCCACACAGCGTACCTGCTTTCGAATTTATTAATCTTACTCAGAGCATGTTCAACTTTCCTCATCAATCTCGTTCCCTTGTACTGATTTCCTAAGCCTACCTGCCAATTGAAACGTTGACGTTCCGTCGTTTTCAACATGCATTCTTCATATCACCGCGATAAGATGTACCGGAAGGCTGAGTCACGCAGCTGGTTGCCGTTTCGAGGCCGGGCTTGGCCCTGGCGAGTTAGGACTTACGTCCTATGCGCTTGCGCCATCCTGACCTTTTGGTTGACGCCAATCGTCCTCAACATTAACAACAACCACTCATCACCCCCAGCAACGAGGCCATACCCTCCTCCGTCCATTCCCAACCCTGAGTCCATGAACGATGGCTCTGGCGTACATAGCGAGGGTACTACAAATGATCTCTCTGTACCGCCTCCACCGGAACCGCCATTTGGCGACTCTGAGCCAATGAAAGGATTCCCCACACCCCTTCTCGACAGCATTTTCATCGAAGACCCAAACAGTCTTCCAGAAGAAGGGTCAACACAAGATAGCTCAGCAAGAGAGGAGGATGAGGCTCCCCCCGGCGACTCAGACCAGCAGACTATGAGTTGGAGTGATACTGAACCCTCGTACAACTTCCCTCCCGACAGTGAAAGGTTGATACTTGACGCAAAGGCAGACACATTGCCTGATCTTATCCATATCCCGTTCGAAGACGCAGTCATCGACGAAGAGCTTGTTGGTTGGGAGGACGACTGGTTCGCTCATGCAAACTTCGATGCCGATCGATGGGGTCCTCTTGAGGAGCCCAAGATCGATTTTATCTACACTTGGGTAAATGGTAGCGATGATGCCTTTGCAAAGACCATGCGCCCGTATGAAGAAGCATCGAGCCTCAATGACCCAGAAGGCGAATGGATGCAAAGCCACGGCTCGAATAGATACAGAAGTTGGGACGAGCTGCGTTATTCTATTCGGAGTGTCGAGAGGTTTGCCGGGGAATTCCGTAACAAGATCCAATTGTTGGTCAATGCTGTTGACAAGACCTCAGATCCTGAGTTCGGACACTTCAGTAAACAGCGTCCTCTGTGGCTCAAAGACGATGACGACACCAAGCTAGTGGTCGAAACGCTTAGCCAAGAAGACTTCTTCAATGAGGAAGAACATGGTGCACTTCCCAGCTTCAACTCTCTTACTATAGAGTCCCAGCTTTACAATACCCCTAGCAACATCGATCGATTCTTCGCCATGTCTGATGACATGCTCTTAGGTCGCCATCACTCTGCCTCTGACATCTACTCCCCCTTATTCGGCCCGACTCTCGGATTCAAGTCCAATGGTTACAATACTCAAACACCACCTGGGGAGGCTGATGCCCGTCGATTTGGTGAGAAGCCATACCTCATCTACACATCTTGGATGTTGAACCGACGTTTTGGCGTCCGCAAGCGAAAAGGCCAAGTACATTTCGGCCACTCTATGTCGCGCTCTATCGCAAGAGAAGTGAGAGAAGCTTTCCCCCGTCCCTCGCTGAAGTCTGCGTGTCAGCGTTTCCGTGGCGAAGTTGGCTTCCAGCTGTACACCTGGTACGCTGCGTTTCATTATACCATTGAGAGACATCGAGAGTCTCTTCTCTACTCGTATATCGTTCTGCGCTCTGACACCAATGGAGACGGGAACCTTGGCTGGAGTGAGCGACAGGCCGTTATGGCCGACCTGGAAGCCGGTATGGCGAATGAAGGCGATGGAACTCATCGAAAACGTATCTTCTACCGTGTTGCCAAGTATCACCGCGAAGCAGGACTTCAACCACCCAAGGTGAACATTGATACACAGTGGACATCGCTCGATGGGCCAATTGCAATTCGCGACATCGAATGCTATGAATTCGATGTGAACGAGTGTCTTGCGCCTGGGTTCTCTTCGCCAGCTTCTGATGTCAATCATAGGTCGGTTGTCTTCGACACAGCTGCCATGTACGACCGCGTGGCCCGCCAAGATCCCAGGTGCGGTGATTGTCTTCTCAAATTGATCCTCAACCAAAAGAGAAGCGGTCTAGACCCCCTGCTTCCGCCGACAACCATGTCAAATGGGAGAGCACTTGTGATCAAGGCGCTGAAGCGTTACCAATATTCCATTGTGGAACCGGACGCACTTTTCATGATGATCACAGATACTGAGCAGGTTGAACACATGCTTCTTAATCGATTTCTGAGGGGTACGGAAGGGGGGAAACGAGAAGTTGGGCAGCTGTGTCTCAACGACGATGTCGTGACGACAGACCCAAAGGAGCTGGCTGGACTACAGAATGCAATGCTGGAGCTATTTGAAGGCTTGCTTCCTGAGCCTAGTCGATTTGAGAAGTAGAATGCTGATCTTATGTAGCCTCATGTTCCGTCAGAGGCAGGTTCGCCGCTACCTTGTCCTTTTCGTTATGCGTTCCCTTCTCTTTCTTTTTTCTCTGCATTTCCGAGCATAGTTAGATTTGAGCTGCAGGACTCGTGCATCTGAAAGACTCTTAACTAGTTAGATCTATGTTCTATTTGCCAGGAATAATTTCTATAATTCTACATCGCCTTGCTCTAATGTATTGCATTTCTGATCTTTCGGGTGAACACGAGTACTCTTGCTGACTCGAGGCACAATTTGTGTCAGGGGCCAGTAACCTGGTCAATGGCGAATCATGATCCAAAGCTGCTGGCATCCGCCCTCCCGTCACCAAGAGATCTGCCCTCCTGGAACAGGCTTCTTCCACACGAACATTGACCAAGCACGCCACAGCCAACATGCGGATAGCGAGTCTCCTGGATTCTCGCATACTACTTGAGCTTACACCTGAATGGAGGTCATACGACAGTGAGACACTGCACTAGTTAAAATCTGTGAGACTTCTGATGGTACAGGTCGAGAACAGGCCTGTCTTATGAACGATCCCTTGCATACCCCACTACCCATTCGATTCCTGTCTCACTTGCAGGATTCTCGCACACGCCTCTTCAATGTCTCACACCTATACACGCAACTAAACGCCACGTGCTAGGTACCTCCGACCTTCCACGGAGGCATGCGACGGCATTCTAAAACAGGGATAGTAGTTTCAGAAATGAACAGGGGGTTGATTGTATGTATGCCACTCATCATGTTGACCACTTTGCCAAGACATAGCTCAGCTAGCCACGTCCAACTTTCCAGGTAGGAATCCCATAGCGTTCTAAGACTGAGCTATAGCATTAACGTCTTGGTGAAGGACCGGTTGAGCCCGCCACCTCCTTTGGGCTAAACGAATTATTGTAAGGCAGATGTGAAGCCATATGCTTGATAAGGTATCAATGAGAGATGACAAATCGGTGATCGCAAACCTTGAACGTACTGCTATGCCTAACTAATAGCTCTTCCTCCCTTGCGAAGAGCATTGGATCTAAGAGGGTTACTAGGACATGTGGCTTCGTGAATTCCTCTGTATCAGGCCACTGGAGATTCAGTATGTTCATGCCATATGAATCAACCGCAGTGGGTGTCGGGAACTGGGATTGCCAATTTTCTTTTTCATTTTGCTCTTAACATATAATCTCTTCTATTGTTTTGCTGTAGCTTCGGAACCAACATCAGTATCTCTCTTCACCATGGTCCGCACACCGTACATGCCCCTTTCCCAGCGGGAGAGTCGTCACGACGACGACAACACCTCCTTTGCCCATCCTCATCATGAAGACCTTTCTACATCGTCACTGCACTTTCTTTTGCGAGGACTCAGAACTACTGCAACAACACTGGTTCCTAGCTTTCTACATCGCAGCCCCAGAAATCCGCGACCGGTCGATGTTGAGACTTCTCGAGTCCCATCAAACTCATTGAGTACTGATTGGTTAGATGGTCTTCGTGGAGTAGCCTCTTTCATCGTGTTCCTCTTTCACTACTGCATCTGGAGCCATCCATCGATCAGGTGGGGACATGGCGCCGATGGGGTTGATACAGGCTTCCTACAACTGCCCATCATCTGTCTTGTTACACATGGCCGCGCCATGGTGGCTATTTTCTTTGTCATATCCGGGTATGCTTTGTCATTCTCGACTTTGCAAAGCATACAGAAAAAAGACCATGATAAGCTCTTTACGCGACTGTCGTCGTCCGTCTTTCGTCGGGCGATCCGACTGTATCTGCCTGCATTGGCGTCCGCTTTCTTACATTATATGGCTCAGAGAATCGGGATCAAGGGCAGGAAGGACCGTGTTTCAACATTCAGGTCTGATACAACCGACTTCCTGGTAGAGATCCAATCTCGAATGAGCCCATTCTCGTGGTCCGCCCAACCTATCGATGCGTTTTACAACCAACATCTTTGGACGATACCGGTCGAATTCCGAAGCTCAATTATACTGTTCGTTACTGTTCTTGGTCTTTCACGAACCAGGTGCAGTGTACGGATGTTGACAATCATTGGTCTATTCTTCTATTCAATGATTGAGCACCGGTGGGATACAGCATTGTTCATGGCGGGAATCGTCTTGGCTGAAGCCAACCTACTGCAAGAGCAATATGTGGAGATTCTCTCCAGCATGGACGACGACATTGAAAAGGGCAGGGTAGAGTCTGCGGTATCCTCGACGATAAGAAAGAGTATTCAAGTAACGGTCAACGCTGGTCTGGTGAGTTTGTTGATTGGTGGGTGTTACTTGGCTTCATTTCCGACAAAAGGATCGGACACCTCACCCTGGTTCATGTGGATGCATAGACTGGGGTCGGAAGACCCCGAGTTTAACAGCAGGCTCTGGACGAGTCTTGGGGCTGTGATGATTACGACATCTGTCAGTTTTATGCCACGCTGCCAAGCTGTATTTGAAACGGATCTTATTTGTTATCTTGGTCGCATATCCTACTCGCTGTACCTAGTACATGGTCTGTTGAACAAGGTTCTTGGGAAGCCCATTGTTAAGTGGATGTGGAGCATGTGTGGCAAAGAAGACTGGATTAGATATGAAGGTGCGTGGCTGTTGGGGACAATCATTTATATTCCGATCGTGATTTGGGTCGCAGATATATTCTGGAGGGTGGTTGATACAAATACTGTTAAGATGGCGAAGAATATTGAGCGGAGGTGTTGTGTAAGATCATAATTACATGTATGCATTCTTAGAGATAGGTTTGCTATCAAAGTTATCTTATGCGCTATAGGTTTGAAGTTTTAGTTATTAATTGCTTGATGCGTTTTATGAATTGCTAGAACAGCTTTCCTCGTAGTCGCTCAACCATGATTACATTCACTTATCCGTAAACGTGTGACAGGTTAACTAATTGTGTCACCTGGCTGGAGGGTGTCTTTATCCGTCCAGATTTTATTGATCTCTCAGTCAATCAAAATGTGCACAAGTTATTCCCTGTCACTCTTGAGTGGTACTACAATAGGTGTTCCCAGAAGTAACTATCTTCAAGGGCCTTCGTCATCTGACTGTTCATGTGCAACCAATTTCCGAGCTGTGCACCATATGGATCAACCTCCATGTTGAGGCCACCAGACGGCCCGAAACACTCAGCATTCCACCCGGTAACCTCACTGAACGGCCTCCCTATAGCCTTTGTTTGACTTGCAATATTGGAGGCAGGAGTTATAGCAGCAGTTTGTTGACCAGCCGGTGATGGTACAAGCGAAGCCGGGGTAGCCCATTGCCCGAGCCTGACATCGGCTCCGCTGTTTTTAGCTTCATGGTATTTGTAAGCAGCATCGTGTGGAGCTTGGAAAAGGTGGAGCTCCTTTCTTGCTCCAGAGGAAAAGAGGTCAATCGAGACAGATCTCAGGGTTTCGATGATGCTACCAAGTAGTTCAAGGTCGCTTCTGTTGCATGTCTCAATGCTGTGACAAAAGATCACAATGAATGGCACGAATGGAGACAGTAAAAGGGCCCTATAATGGCCAAGCATTAGTTATGACGTCTCTTGCCTGAGGGTCGAATATTCTTACCAATTCACGTAGCTGTCAAGAAAGTCCTCTTCAAGTCGAGCTACGACAGACATGCATTCTTTATGTGCCTCCAAAGCTCTGCGTGCACTGTCGATGCACTCTTGTCCGAATATGGTTCCCTGGTTAGGTTCCGCTGGTATGGCTCGGTATATCAGGCAGAATAGTGATAAATGGATGACCTTGGCGGTGCATATAAAGGCTTCGAGGGATCCGCTGCCGATAGCCTGACGCATTGCGTCAAGGTAACTTATCTGTGAACATGTAAGTCGGATAGGGCTCCCAATACCGCTTTGGTTTGACAGAACCAGCAAACAGCAATGACAGACACTGGGTTAGACATACCTCGTTTTCTTCAATGCTGGTGGTGTGCGTTTCGAGTTCCGATGCAAGTGATCTTGCCCTGGTGGTCCTGGAAACTTGCGGTTCAACTAAAGCAGCAGGACTGTAGAGCTGATCGTAAATCTTGCCTTGCAAACGCGCAAGATCTACCATTTTCTTCAATCGTCCGAAGTAGGCTATATCTGATGTCGAGCCCATATCCGGAACCGGAATAGTAATGTCGCTGTCACGGAGGGTTGAAGATCGGCCGAGTCGTAGAGAAAGACCTTTTTCGAAGATATATATAAGCCAAAACACTCTGGTCTGTTGCACCCTAGTTTCGGGGCTGATTTGGGACATTGACACTATGCTGTGTATGCCTAGTGTCTGACTCATGTGGGACGCAGTTGCGATGAAGCTCCATGCGGCAGATGGCTTGCATATTTCGAGGCAGTATATACCCTATGAGAATTAACAAAAGCTGAAAACATTATTCTGGTTCACATACAGCAATCATCATAGCAAAGGTCGCCTCGGGAGTGGAAGGTTGATGAAAGGGCAAATTAGCGAGAACGGTCTCTAGGTTATCTCGACAAACAATTGTCTGTTCCCCAAAGTCTTGCTTCTCATCTGAATTTGCAGTAGCGTTCTTGCATTCTCGAAACAACCAATATAGCCCGGCGTTTACCACTATAAGGTCAGTGTGACTGGCTTCGCCAGGTGAATAGACCTTGAGAAAGTATTCAGTGAAGGATGCGACGGAGTTTGCCTCATGATTCCAAAAGAACCGAACGCGATCGTTTTCTGCACCACGACGTTAGCCTTGTTCAGTACTAACTTTTGAAGGTCCATCACCTTTAGCCATTCTGAGACATACAAAGGCAATGTCTACTGGTGGCACGGGTAAGTTGCGTAAGTTGAGTCCTCCTTCAAGGGGCCTAGCATGGGGATACAAGAAATCGCGATCCTGCTGGCTCGAATGTCTTCCCAGAGCTTTTCTTAGAGAGTCCAAAACACTTGCCATTTCGACGCAGATACTAGTACCGACGGATTTATTAATGACGGCATCTTCCAGAAACCTGTTGGCAAAGGTGGCTTGGGCTGAAAGAGAAGACTCTCCCTGGTGCTCCACCCCCGGGGTAAGTAGCGAGCTTCCAACGCTATTGGCCGGTGAAGGTGCTTCAGTAGAGCTTTTTGGCATTGTTGACTTTCCCGTAGACATGTCCGGTGGATCAGTCAGTGGAGTTGTGGAGGGTACACATGGCTGAGGACGGCCTTGCATAGCTTTCAATACATTGCCAAACTCGTCCAGCTTTTTCGCGATTTCATCAATTTTCTTTTCGCTGTGGGATCTGTTTCAGAAATGGACAGTTAGGAAGAAAAGACAAGGTTCTTCACTATTCTTCCGAGATGAACACACGCTTCCGCCTCTCCTTGGGCTTATGCCTCGGCTGGTACGTGCAAGGAATGCCAGTACGAACGCAATAGGAGCATGGATTTCTCCGGTCACAGCGCACCTAAAATAGCAGCATGGATTAGCTCTGGGCTAACCTGGGGCATATCAGATACGTACCTTTCGACGACGACAGCGATCGCACTAGAGGCACCCAGACTTGGTCAGTAATGGAGAAGAAGTTCAACGTGATTCGGACCTACTGAAACTGGGGAAAGAGAAACATGGTCGTCGTCTTGTTGGTGCTTCTCCCGATCTTGATTCACATCTTCTGTTTCCTGACCTGAGACAAGGGAAGTCTCGTCATCTTCAGTTGCCATCTGCATAATGCTAATGTTCGGAGAGGTAGGTGACGGAGGAAGAAAGTCAAGAGATGTGCAAGCCGAGGACGCGAATCATCAACGTCAAGCAAAAGTCAGAAGTCGACGCTAAGCCGCGACTTGTGGGTCTCGCTTCTATGACAGCCCCATTGCTTATATCCGCTTAGCCAATTGTTATATGGCAACATCATCTTGGTTTCTGGATACGGTTAGTATAATCCATGGATGCGGTGTCGCGGGATCTTGGCATTCCGCACTCCGAGTTGGGTAAGTCTCGGCTGCGGTGTCTTGGTATACCGCACCGCACAATGGAGAGGCTCAGGGTCAACCATTCACTTCTCCCTTGCCAATCATGTTCTGACATATAATTTGACAATGTTTGTCTCCTTTGCTGTACATCAACACTTCCACAGTTGATTCACTCTTACACTCCTTTACATTGCCACATCAGACGCCTGCAACATCTTCTTTGTCGAATTCTATCCTTACAATATTTATTTCTTTTTATCACCACATATCATACCTTTCTATATTCGATCCCTCCTACTATCCTCTCAAAATGGAGAAATCTGACCATGTCGCCGGTGCGATAGCATCAGACTTGTCAACCACCACTCCTGATCCTGAGAAACAGCAGACTTCCGGTCTGGGCGCCTTTCTCGTTAGTATCCATTGTCAAAGATGGCGCGCCTTGTTGGGTTTGAAAAATGCTATTAACACATGAAATAGCGTATCTTTACCTACTCCCAACCGCTCGATTGCGTACTCGAAGTTATCGGCCTCGTCGCCGCCATTGGCTCTGGCGTAGCGATGGCAATGATGAACCTTGTCATAGGCCAGCTTATGGATGTCATGAGTGACCCTATGCGTATCTCTACCGATTCCGATGGTTTCATGGCGGATGTCAGCAAGAACGCGTAAGTATTCCGGTATCCCGGGCTCGAATTTGTTGTACTTAGCTAACATCATTATGGACTGTACTTTGTCTACATCGGAATAGCTCGACTTGTATGCACCTACATTTATTCGACCTTCTTTACTTACGTTTCCTTCCGAGTCACGAATGACATCCGAAAGTCCTACCTCCGAGCGGCCTTGAGCCAAGAAATCAGCTATTTCGATCATGGTACATCTGGGTCTATATCCATGCAAGGCGTAGCAAATGGAAAGTTGATTCAGTCCGGTATTGCTGACAAACTGGGACTTTTCTTCACGTCACTAGCTACCTTTATCGCAGCCTTCATCATCGCATTCGTCAATTACTGGAAGCTCACTCTAATCCTCCTATGCATCATGCCAGCAATTATCTTCGTTATCGGTGCCATGGCCACAATCGACGCTGGAATTGACGGCCATAACCTGAAGATTCTGTCCCAAGCTGCTCAATTCGCCGAAACCGCTCTTGTTAATACCCGGGCGATCAAAGCGTTCAACCTCGAGTCGAGAATTATGCACAAGTATACATCGTTTCTCAACGATTCTCAACGTCTTTGTCGAAAGAAATGTCTTATCTACGGCGTCATGTTTGGGTGGCAGTACTTTGTCATTTATGCTGGTATGGCTTTAGCATTTTGGCAAGGTATCAGGATGATTGCTCGCCAAGAGGTTGAGGGCATTGGCACCGTCTTTACGTGAGCTTTCTTCTTGCACAGACATCTTTGCCTCTTGACATTTGACTAACTAAGGATTCTTGCAGTGTCCTTTTCTCTGTCATCATCGGCTCGACTGCCATCAACGGAATCGCCCCCAACATTTCCTCTTTTGTTCGCGCCGCTACTGGAGCTACTGAGCTTTTCGCCCTCATCGATCGGGTCTCGGATATTGACCCACTGAACGAGTCTGGACAGAGACCGAGTCAGGTTTCTGGAGTCATCAGTTTGAAGTCAATTCGCTTCAGCTACCCCACGAGACCAGACATCCAAGTCCTAGACGATTTCTCCTTGGACATACCTGCTGGGAAGGTCACAGCATTAGTGGTAGGATATCTACTCCGAAACCTAATTCGAAGGGTTAGTCACTGTGGAAGACTGACATGAAGACAGGGTGCTAGTGGTTCCGGCAAGAGTACTATCATTGGCCTTTTGGAACGATGGTATAATCCTACCTCCGGGGACATCAAGCTCGATGGAATCAGCACCAAGGATCTCAACGTCAATTGGCTTCGCACCACAATGCGACTCGTCCAACAGGTGACTTCTAATACTTACATACACCTTGCTGGCAAAGCTGACTCTTGGTAGGAACCTGTTTTGTTCAATGGAACCATCTTTGACAACATCGCGAATGGCCTAGCAGGGACTGCTTTGGCGTCAAGTCCAAGGCAAGATCAAGACGAAGCTGTCAGAAACGCGGCCAAGCTTGCCTTTGCGGACGAGTTCATCCAAAGTCTTCCAGACAAATACGACACCCGCATCGGCGAAAGGGGCGGACTGCTTTCCGGAGGACAGAAACAGCGAATCGCCATTGCACGCAGCATTGTTTCCGATCCGTCCATCCTCTTATTAGACGAAGCGACTTCGGCGCTCGATCCACACTCGGAAGGCATTGTGCAACAGGCACTTGACAGTGCCTCAAGCAATAGAACAACTATTGTCATCGCCCACAAGCTTGCGACCATCCGACACGCCGAGAACATTGTTGTCATGAATAAGGGTAAGATTGCTGAGCAAGGTAGGCATGACGAGCTGGTCGCCCTCGGTGGAACGTATGCCAAGCTTGTTCAGGCCCAGGATCTTTCCACCACTAAACAAGATCTTGTCAATTCGAACTCTGATGAAGAATCGACCGCGACCACTGGGGCAGTAGAACTAGTACAATCGCTCACCAAGTTCAACACTGCTGTCGACGAACAGCTCGCCTCACAAATTGTCCGAGAAGACTTCAGCCTCTACAAACGTACAGGACTTATACATACAATCTGGATGTTGGTTCAGTCTTCACCTGAGCTCAAGACCTGCTACAGTATAACATGCGTCTGTTGTTTCCTCGGAGGTAAGTTCGCTATGTAATAATGTCTCTTACTTGCTAATGACTCCGTGTAGCTGCTGTATACCCAGGACAGACCTTGCTTCTCGCGGAAGTCATGGAAGTCTTCCAGTCGTCCAACCTGACCAAGGGAGGAGATTTTGTTTCTCTGATGTATTTTTTCCTTGCTCTTGGGGCCTTCCTGGTATTCTTTACCGTCGGCTGGAGTTCCAACATTGTTGCACAGGTAAGTTGCATAGCCCAACGCACAATACCAGCTAACTAACCAACCTTCAGACCCTCAGCCAAAAGGTCCGAAAGGGCCTGTTAGATAGTATGTTGAAGCAGGATTTACGGTTTTTCGACAGACCTGAGAACACTGTTGGCGCCCTTGTCAGCCGCGTCGACTCCCAGTCTCAAGCTGTGTTAGAGCTCATGGGTTTCAACGTAGCCCTAGCCCTGCAATCTATCATCAACGTCGTCGCCAGCAGTGTTCTTGCCCTCGTTTATGCTTGGAAGCTTGGTCTTGTAGGCGTTTTCGCTGGCATGCCACCTCTACTGCTAGCAGGCTATTCTCGCATACGCCTCGAGACCAAGTTGGACACCGAAATCGACAGTCGATTCTCTACGAGTGCTTCTATCGCGTCTGAGAGTGTCAATGGTATTCGTATCGTTTCGTCACTTGCGATTGAAGGTGCTATCATGCAGAGGTATAATGAGGGGCTGGATAATGCTGTTTCGGGCTCACGTGGGCCGCTTTTTCACATGATGATATACTACTCGTTGACACAATCAGTCGAATTCTTCATTCTTGCTCTTGGCTTTTGGTGAGTATTGTAGATATTTCTATTCAGCTTGATACCTAACGTCGGTCATACTAGGTTTGGGTCAAGGCTTGTCTCCCAGGGCGAAATTACATTTCCGCAATTCATTGTCTCCTTCTTAGGAGTTTTCTTCTCTGGTCAAGCCGCTGGTGTCATCTTCAGTTTCTCAAGCAGTCAGTAGATCCATTTCCCTTCACACCGCGATACTGACATGGAGATCCAGGTTTTACTAAGGCCAACTCCGCCGCAAATTACTACTTCTGGCTCACGAACCTGCAGCCCCTCATCCGAGAAACCGAAGACACCAGGGACAAGTGCCCTGCGAGTGATTGCACATCGATAGATTTCCAAGGCGTCCAGTTTTCTTACCCGCTTGCTCCCGAGAAGCAGGTGATCAAGGGACTTGACCTCACCGTAAGTTCATCTAGAATAGCAACCAAGTCCGAGCTGACCTCGTTTAGATCGAACATGGACAATTTGTAGCATTTGTTGGTGCTTCAGGATGTGGTAAAAGCACAATGATATCCCTCCTTGAACGCTTCTATGATCCCATCAGTGGTACCATCAACATCGACGGCTCAGCTTCCCTCACCGACATTAGTCCTCGTCTTTACCGTGGCAGACTGGCTTTGGTCCAACAGGAGCCAACTCCTTTCCCGGATAGTGTTCGCGACAACATCACGGCTGGACTTGATGTCAGCCCAGCAGAACAAGCTCTTGTCAAGGACGATGTGTTGGAAGAAGCTTGCCGTGCCGCCAACGCCTGGGACTTTATAAGCTCCCTTCCTGAAGGTCTCAACACACTCTGTGGCCAGGGAGGTAGTCAACTTTCCGGAGGACAGAGGCAGAGGATTGCTATCGCACGCGCACTTATCCGCAGTCCGAACGTCCTTTTGTTGGATGAAGCAACCTCAGCACTTGACACCGAGTCTGAAAGAGTCGTGCAAACAGCGTTGGCTAGCGCTGCAGCTGACGGCAATCGTATCACTATAGCAGTTGCTCATCGTTTGTCGACCATTCGCAATGCTGATAAGATTTGTGTCTTCTTCCGGGGTCGTATCGTCGAATCTGGCACACATGATGAACTCGTTGGGCAGGATGGTATTTACAAGCAGATGTGTGACGCTCAGAGACTCGATAAGGCGGTTTAAGTCTAGCGTGTATATAGTTCGATCTATCGGTGGTTTCAATATTGTACTTCGCTCTTTGTTATCTATCTAGTTCGTCAATCTATAATATACTCAGCTATTCTCACCACAACAGCATCATGCGCTTGACGATAAGCGGGATCGGATATTTCTTGGCACAACGTGACTCGCGGCTCAAAGCAGGCAGAGTTGATTAAGCATTACAAGACGTTCCCTTCGTCATAGGTCTTACACCGCGGACAGCAAAATAGCCAATGATGAGATAATGTCAGAGGTGAATAGGAAAAACCATCAGATAAGGTTCGAAAATATTTAGACTTTACACAAGGCATCATGACACCTTTGCCCACACATGACCTTGCCTTTTTTTATCTTGCCCCAGCATGAGGGTTAGGCTGGCTGCGACATGCCTTCCTTGCTTGCTTCCATCCGTTTTTTTCTTCACTCCACCAACATCAACAACCTCACTTCCGGAGTTAGAGATTGGACGTCATGCAACACGCAAACGCCACCGACTCAATTATTACCATCACAATTTCTATTAAACAAAGGAAAGATGTATCAGGTTACAAGTGTTAGTCACTCGTGATTGACAGGAACATTAACTACAGTGAGTAGAAAGAAAGATGAGGGTCAGGGTACTTGAAGCTATGGGGACTTCATTAAATTTGACTATGCGATGCAAAAAGAAGGTCAAGAAAAATACGATCACGCTCACGATTTCACGTTTACGTTTACGCATTTTACGCAGTCAACCACAGCCCTAGTGTCACAGTCACGGTCAGTCACAGTCACAGCCACGGTGACCTACGGACCTGACAGACCACCGACTACCTACTGTGGACTATGGACTATGGACTATGAACCGTTTTTTTAGACCACAGTGTCCGTTCGAATACCAGACTGCTAGCTATGGAACCCAAATCGTACGCCTGCAATTTTTGACCACTGCGACACACCACAGAGCTACATACGCTATCTACAGAGGGGATGGTGAGTTTAAAACTTATATAGCTTAATCCCCTGGCTCCCTCCAGGCTGCAGCTGACTTCCTGGACCTATCATATTGTGGACACTTGAACCTTCCAGGACGAGCCCCATGGTATCTCCCCACCCATCCTTAGGCAGCAATCCACCTCCCAACCTTCGATCCACCAAAGCTGTCATATTTACAGTCGTGGAATGAGACACTGAGGACCAATACGCATTCAGACTACTGATACGCCTGTCAAGTAGGTACTGTGTAATAGCATCATTCCATATAATCTTGATCGTCAGTTCCACACGGCGCCTCTAGAATTGCTTCTTGTCACCAGGGTTTGTGATGATTTGTCAGTAGGTGGAGCCAGCGTGGAAACTGTAATTTCCCTACACCACCAGGGTTCTCATGGGTTATTCAGCCCTATGGTCACTTCTAGATGTTTCTTTGGGTGGACATGTGGTGTTCATGAAAAACTCAAATTGATCAAAGTAAAACACTAAAAAGGACTGACACCTCCTCTTTGGTCCCTGTCGTGAGGCGACCTTGAACTCTTTAAGCTTACAGCCAGTCGTAAATTTCTGTTGTGGTACGCAACTAATTCGCCAACTCCACATTTTGCCAGTCGTCAAGAGGGTCTAACTGGTTCATCTCATAAGCTTCTGGCTGCATGTCCTGTCGTGCCTCCGCCGCCTGCGCTGCCAATTCTGCTACAGCAAGTCTCGGTCTTGGTGGAGGAACTGGGTCTGGTACGCCCCATGCCGGTTCGTCCACGTTAGGCATAGGGGGCATCGGCGGCATCGGGGGCATCGGCGGCATCGTTGGTGGTGCCTGTTCATCCAAGTCAGGAGTGTCTTCTTTCACGTCTTCTGTCTGGGACTCGCCAATGTTTCGCGTCCACAGCCCAACAGCCAGATAGGCAATGGCGGTAAGGGCCTCGGGTAGCAGCACAAAGTACAAGCCCTGCATGCTTGTTGCACATCGTTCTTGTTGAGCAAACGTTTTTGTCATGACGCACATCGAGTAGATGACGCGGATGCAGAGGCAGACGGAACCGAATGTTGTTGCAAAGAGGAGCTGGGAGAATGTTAGTTGGTTCTTTTTCAAAGTTTCTTCGTGACTTACTCTGCTCTTGTCATCTTTCCAGGAGCAGTCCTTTTCGACGATGGCGACGACGGCTTGGATGACCATGAGCTTGGCAGCCACTGCCAGACATCCCAAACCGATGCCGGTCTTGACTTGCGCGCCGCTGTTCGGATCAGTGGCACCCAAGATCAAAAGAAGTTCGCCCACTATAACCAAAATGTGAATTATGGCAACTTTGATCTTTTGAATCGCACCGTTCGTCTCCCAGTGGTGATTTCTACCAAATGTCAGCGTGCCAGACTGAAATCTATCTCTGTTTTACTTACAATTCAAACCAAATAGCCGAGGTGGCAAGAATGAGGATACCAACACAGATGTTCAAGATTATCACAGCATGCCTGTGTTCGCAAAGCATCATGATACCGCCGATGACGTGGAGAAGGGAGAACAGTGTAAGGTACAGCGTCCATAGAAAGCCTGGTTTGCCATGGAGTTTCAAGAGGTAGGCTACCGGCAGGAGCAGTATGCCGTAGACGATGGGCTCGATGACGAGCAAAGCGCGGGATATCATGGTGTCGGTGTCGTTGCTAGTGTCGGTATTTGCGTTGGTGTTGGTGTTGGTCGATGTGTGGTTTTTTTCTTGCGAAGTTCTGGGTGGGACATTATGCTGTGTCCTTTTTATTTACCTGAGTTGTGTTACTTTTGGCAAGACTGATAGACTTCAATGCCTGCAACTTTGAGAATATCACACGATTGGGTGAAGTTTGTCTTAGACTTTTTGCGACGCGATAAAATGCGACGTCACTTTTTCCCAGACATCGGGATCGACGCTTGTCTCGGCTAATAGATTAGATAACCTTATTTTCGATTTGAAACGTGGCACCGAGTGGGGACAGGCTGAAACAGGCAATGAAAACTTTTCACTCTAGGGTAATGGCACTGCGTGCTGTTCCTCAAGCAACACAAGTCACGTTCAATCAGATAATCGCGAGCAAAGGGTCGTCCATGGTCCATGAGTGGTTTTGTCTGGTCGCTATCTGATCTTATCTAATTCATCTTTTTGCTCATCTGCTTTGTGTGAACCTGGATGATCCTGTTTCAGTTGCTTGATTAATTTCCAGCGAGTCAAATGGGTATTGCGGCATAAATTGGTGATCAAACCCAAGTTACCAATCACATGGGCATCCAGGTTGGACCGCATTGACAATGAACCAATGCTCTACATAGACAATAATGCCGATTCCATTATCACTTTCTCTATCCGCATACGAATGTTTCCCACCGGCTGATACCCAGGCAATCAACGGTGAGGTTCGATCCGGGCATTGTCGGAGCAGCCACGAGTATCAAGATAAGTGGAATATGCGCGCATGATGAGAAAAAATATTGCGGTATCACTCATCCACTCTGTGATCGAGCAAAATATTGCGTTGGCAGCTTCGCATGTGTTGGAGAGGATGAGCTGCTTGCTATTGGTCGCCTGGGTCGATAAGAGGGTCGAGCGCTTGTACGCCGCATCTGTTGTGGCTGGTGCGTGGCCGCACCGCCGCACGCCTTATCAATTTGCGGCCCGCACTACGCCGCAGCGGCATCTTTGACATCCCGCTCTGCATGCCACACCTTTACAAGTGGGCAATCAGGCGATTAGCTCCCGATAACGCCGCCCGGGTGAACCCGCCCTGACTAAATCAGAACGGCTCCGGAAGCTATCCACTACCGGCAGATGCAGGAAGCTGATGATACTACGCCGTGATTGGCTGGATCTTGGATGACTGGGTGTATACATGCTACAGTATGGGGACAAATGATGCAAAACATCGTGTATCATGGTGCATTGATCATGAACATCAATGGATATGGCCGGAGCGCTCGGTGGTTCGGATTGTGTGAGTTGAGTAATGATGGTGCTTTATGAAACTTGAGACTTGGTATAAATATCCAGAGTCGTCTCGTCCAATTCATCGATATCACTCTCATCATCACTCACAACACAGACACAACATCAAACCACTCCAACAAACAACTCCAAAAATCTTCATCATGGCTATCACCAAGTACAAGGCTGCCGCTGTCACCTCCGAGCCTGGAGTAAGTCACCCTCCTTTCACTCCCTTCCACTCCACTAACAAGACCAGTGGTTCGACCTCGAGGGCGGTGTTCGCAAGACCATCGACTTCATCAATGAAGCCGGTCAAGCAGGCTGCAAGCTCGTCGCCTTCCCTGAAGTTTGTAGGTCGCTCCAATCCATCTAATCATTACAATCACTGACAACACCAGGGATTCCCGGTTATCCTTACTGGATGTGGAAGGTCACCTACCTCCAATCCCTCCCCATGCTCAAGCGATACCGCGAGAACTCAATGGCCGTCGACTCCGAGGAGATGCGCCGCATTCGTCGCGCCGCTCGTGATAACCAGATCTACGTCTCTCTCGGCTTCTCTGAAATTGATCACGCCACACTCTACCTTTCTCAAGTCCTCATCGGCCCCGATGGCAATGTCATCAACCACCGTCGCAAGATCAAGCCTACTCACGTTGAGAAGCTTGTCTACGGTGATGGCTCCGGTGACACCTTCATGTCTGTCAGCGAGACTGATATCGGTCGCCTCGGCCAGCTGAACTGCTGGGAGAACATGAACCCTTTCCTCAAGTCTCTTAACGTCTCTGCTGGTGAGCAGGTCCACGTCGCTGCTTGGCCTGTCTACCCTGGCAAGGAGCGTCAGGTTCATCCTGATCCTGCTACCAACTATGCCGACCCTGCCTCTGACTTGGTCACTCCCGAGTACGCCATCGAGACTGGTACCTGGACTCTTGCTCCCTTCCAACGTCTCTCCGTTGAGGGTCTCAAGATCAACACTCCTGAGGGTGTCGAGCCTGAGACTGACCCATCCGTTTACAACGGCCATGCCCGCATTTACCGACCTGATGGAAGCTTGGTCGTCAAGCCTGAGAAGGACTTCGATGGTCTTCTCTTTGTCGATATTGATCTCAACGAGTGTCACCTTACCAAGGTCCTTGCGGACTTTGCTGGTCACTACATGCGACCTGACCTGATCCGACTTCTGGTCGACACTCGTCGCAAGGAGCTCATTACTGAGGCTGATCCCAACGGCTCCATCGCTCACTACAGCACTCGCCAGCGACTTGGATTGGACAAGCCTCTTGAGAAGAAGGAGGCTGAGGATACACCTGATGTGATCTAGGTGTGGGATGAGGGAACCGGATCTCAGCTCACGAATTAGCAGTATGGGTATTTGTAAGATAGGAAGAATGTATGTAGGAAAATCAGCACCGCGAAGAAAATAATTCTATTATGAATATCTGCGCGATCATGTGATGCAAAATAATGCTTCACATGTCGATGGCGATCTGCATGTCTGATTGGATGAATTAGTGCGCCAGGTAGGGTCTTGGTGTCAGTTCTGATGGCTTATTTGCCCGAGACTCAAGTCTTGCGTCTTTGGAACTTCCTTTCCTGCTGCTTCCCGCCAATTGCCTGATTGTTGATAAAATACGGGGGCTTGAAACATGCTAGCACACTTAAGGTCTTTTTTCACACCGCGGGTGGTAGCGGATGGAGTAAAACGGTCTATACACATGCAGTAAGCATGTATCTATGGGTAAATATCAAGAACAAATGGATGGATGAGTAATGTGGAAGGAACGTTTGTGACTTCTAGGACTCTCAAAGATATAACCAGGTCTTCTCGCTGTCAGGTGCGCACTACATACTAAGTGACCGACTTCCACCGCCAAGCTATATGTCCAAATCCTAGATTTAATGACCAAACCTGGTGTCCATCTGATGAACACTCGAGTAAACCCATAACAAGAACATCAACCCTTGCATTACCTATCTCGTTTCCCGGCGTCCGTAATCCTCCTCCAGTCTCAAGATCAATCTGGTTGTACTGAGCCATAAGTAAGTAAATGCTCCGCGGTAGAGTCAAAACTACATCTGAATTTGTCAAGGGACAATTTATCCAAGAATCCACCGAGCGAACCAGTGCTGTGCCATCCATAAAGTTAAGAGGCCAAAAAAGGTCAGGACGGCCAAGAGGTAAAGACCGACAAGGATGGCATCCTCAATATGCATACGCATCATCCTTCCAATCTGCCATCGATAGTAGTGGTCATGTCGAGAGAAAGGATAACGAAAGAAGTTCCAGTAATTGTTGTTATAGCCATAGGCTAAGGATGCTCGACGGCCGCAATGGTAGATATCAACGACCAAGAACGCAAGGATGGCAATCAGGAAGATAGCTGCCGAGACCACAGCTTGGAATCTCACCTCAAAGCAGTGTCAGTAAAGGTAGGGAAAGTGACATGAGAAGGACATACATGAAGAGAGCTTTGGGACATGGTGTATAGATTGAGATGATGAGAGGTTGGTGATCTTGTTTAAGTGAACTTTCAGAAAAGATAGTTTATAAAGGAGAGAATTTACTATACTTGCAAAGTTTTCTGACAGTTTTATATCTATTTCAAGAGGAAGGAAACACCCCAGACAGTGAGACTTACAAAGCTCCTAATGGAAACACACTCTGAAAACTGCAAGCATATGATTCGTCTAGAGGGAAAGGGCATTTAGCATCGAACCAATCAGCGCCCATCTGCCTGTGAACTGCAGCATGATGGTAACACGACAGGTAGAGTCGGACTCATAATTGTCCGCGCCAAATATTATTCGCTGAACTTTTGGGCTCCAAGACAAATGCACCAAGTCGTCATCTTGATTTCGTTTCCCCGCTCCTCGCAAGAGCCTGTCATTGCGGCCACCAAGACTTTTCAAACCTTTGCTACTACTTTCGACAGTGAGCACCAAGATCAAACTTCTAAGCTTGCAAAACTTCAACGGGAGAATACAATCTAACAGGGTGGGAAGTATATTTTACTACAAATTCAACGAAACCAGTCTATTATGGCGAAAGCAAAAAGAAAATCCGAGAAAGAATGGGAAGAGCAGAAAGAGACAATACAACGCGTCTATGAGACCCAGCAGCAGCCCCTCCGAGTACTTATGGATGGAATGACGATAATACATGGTTTTGAAGCTACGTAAGCTGTACTTTGGGACCAAGATCAGATTGAATTCTAACAGATGCCAGCGAAAAGCAGTACCGAACGCGTTTCGACAAATGGGGATTTAAGAAGAATGGCAACCATAGAGCGAGTACATCCAGCGACAGTCCGTCAGTGGAGAACGATCGACGAAGAACAGCGCAAGCCCTTTCAGCAAGGCCAAGGCATGTAGCATTTATCCTACAAGTCTCTCGGTATCGCCCAGCTCCCGAGTTCCGTTGGCATAGCTATGACGAAAGGGAACTATGGAGGATTCAAATCGCGACAGACAATATTGTTAGAGGCTCATTCGGGTGTGCGAAATGGAATTGGACCGCTGAGAGCTTTTCGTATTCTTCTCCTTCGATCGGACAGGGAATTTCTCGCCGGTGGCAATATCTGGATTCTCTATGTTCTGCTGTCATCGATCTCTCTGCAGCTGGCGTTCCGAGCTACATCAACGGGTCTTTGCAGCTACTCTTCTCTGAAGTAGTAGGCATAGCTTGCACTCTTGAACGCCAGTGCTACATAATTCAGCTGATCTGGATATGGAAGATATGCTTGAACCTGTCCAAGATTCGTCTACCTCTACCACGCACCACTATGCCTGATAGACACACTTTCATAACAGCCAATCCCCTTCCACCGAAGCTTTTATGCGTGCTTAAGCAGCAATTGGCTTTTAAGTTTGGCAGATACGATCCCGCATACCAAGTCATGTATGGGCTCCTTGCGATTTTTCTCGCAGCACCTGAAAAGCTCAAGTCAGCACTGGACTGTTCATATTTCATGACCATCAAGGCCTTTGAGAACGTCGTCGGGGCCACTCACCCTATGGTCCTAAAGATGTGGTCGCACTACAGTAGAGTTTGTGGGCAAACTGTAGTATTCGGCATTGAGCAGATGGACCAAGTACATGCCCATATGAGAACCCGGCTTCACGGAAACGACACACCGGACACAATATTTGACCTACTTGGGCTAGTCGAGATGGACGCCGCACGAGAAAGCTATCAACTTGGGAATCTCAACAAGTATGGGCCTTTGCTGAAGCCAGGAGCCAATGAGGAGCCAGAATTTATGGAAGATTTCGCAGCTAAGCTGAGAAAAAGGGCGAAGTACAAATTGGAACGCCCATTCGGACTGAATGATGGCATGGCCGTCGAGGCATTTATCTATTCTACCAAACTTCTAGCTCTCAAGCTATACGCCAACTACAACCGGGACTACAGCCTTAGAAAACTGGACAAGGCTATAAACCTGTTGAGGCATGGTGGCATGGAATGTCTGATCTCAGCCTCTGCATTATCCAAAGAGCGACTAAAGCTTTTGTCTGGTGAGGAGAAGCGTGAAGAAAATCAGAGTGAAAGGGCCCGGCTGCTTGAGCTTAGGGAAACACTGCCAAATGTCAAGCCTGCCCAACTGAACATGGCCAAAGGAGTAACAAAAGCGGAAAACACGAGATGGCTCAGAAGGAGACGCCAAGGCGCAAAATTGGAGACGATCCAGTACTTGAGGAATATGTTGGATGGAGTGATGAGTGCCACTTTGTGATTGGGATAAGGAGGCTTTATTGGTTGCAGATTGTCAATTCAGATATCGATGGCGTTGAAATAGATGAAGAAACAGTCCCTGGATCCTAACCCTGTTTATCTTGTTTTAACGTATCCATGCACATATAGCTCCAATGCCAGAAATAAAATGTGTGAATGTGCTATATGCCTAATCGCAACCACGAAGGGGTTCAATCCAGGATTGGCTACGTATCATATATCAATCTTGCGGTGAAAAATTCATGAACCGTGGGCTGATAGAGCTATGAAAAGCGAAAAAGATTGTCCGTCTTGTACTAAGAACGGTAGCCATCATTTAGCCGTGTGGTACAAATTATGCATGCTCTACCTCTGCTACCTTGGCTTTCATTTGAGCCTGGCTCTTGGCGATACTAGCAGCTGAGTTTTCCCCATCGAACAGTACAGCAATTTCCTCCAGAGTAGGCCCCTTTGTCTCAACGAAGAAGAAGTAAATTACCAGACATTCAATCACCAAACTGAACAGCCTGTTAGTAAGACCTCTGGATAGCATGGACGGAGCGACTTACACAGCGATGTAAACAAAGTAGAACTTCCAAGCAAGCTGTTGCAAACCAAGAGGATTAACCCACTGGGTGAAAACCCCAGAAAGGGCAGTGAAGCAGAAGCACAGAGTAAGGCCCTTCGCACGGATATTATACGGCAGGATCTCCACTGTGTAAGAGACAGTCAAACCAGGCCAGGCAGCACCGGCAACACCGTAGAACAGGAAGATCATAGCGACGACAGCGATGCCAGCAGAGGAGGACTCTGTCTTTGCGTAGACGGCACTGCAGGCGGTCTAGATACTGAAGGAGATGAGCATTCCCACACCGGCGAAGAGGAAGAGGACTCGTCGTCCTACGCGGTCGACGAAGAAGGCGGAGAAGAGGGAGACTAGCCAGCACCATATAGTGAGGCCGCCGTTGATGTATGCTTGAGTGATAGCACTAATCTGTTAGGATTGATTGGGATCAACGTTGGAAAAGTTGTACTTACTCAGTGATACCGATGGTTCGTAGGATAGCAGCAAGCTTTAGCGGTCCGTTAGTAATTGTTCTCATTGACTCGGAGAGGAAACTCACATAGTATGAGACCAGGCCGTTACCACTGCACTGAGAGAAGATAGCAGTCGCAATGATCAACCCACATCGCTTCCTGTTTCCAGGCGTACGCCAAAGCTCAGCCCATCCATCATCCGATGTCTCCCGCTCGAGGCGAATAGTGTTGACAATCTCAGTAAACTCCCACCGGACAAACTCATCGTTGTCAACGTTGTTGCCATGATATTTGACGAGAATCTTGCGAGCCTCTTCTTCACGACCCTTGCTAACCAACCATCTTGGAATTTCGGGCACAATAAAGATAGCAAGGAGCTGGATACCAGGCATGAGACATTGCAGACCAGTAGGTAGAACCCACTGTAGAGTTCCACTCTGGTTCCTCAAAGTCCCAAAGCAAACCCAAGCCGCAATAATACTACCAAGGTACCAAAGCGTGTTATAAACAGTCGTTATCTTGCCTCTGTGTCGTGGATGCGCAATTTCGGTGATGAGAAGAGGGCATGTCGCGTTGGAGATGTTGGAGCCGCAGCCCATGATGAATCGACCGGCGAGGTACAACGCATCGCGACGGGCGCCGTGGCCTCGTTGGGGAAAGCATTGCATGAGCGCTCCGATGATGACGATGAAGCAGCCGACTGCTGTGCCTTTCTTGCGACCGAGACCGTCGGCGACGTAGGGGGCGAAGAGAAGGACGAAGAGACCTCCGAAGCCGGGCATGGCGCCGAAGATGCCTAGACGACTTCCTTCGGGGTTGTCGAAGACTATATGTCATGTTAGTTAGACATGAGGATTTAATTTGGGTACTAACAAGTTTGCCATGAGCCCATCGTCTGAAGACCGTTCAGTAAACTGGAGTCGTAGCCGAGGGTAGTTGATCCCATGAAGAGAAAGACCATCATAAGGTAAAGCTTTCTCAGCTCAGTCTGTTTCCAGAAAGGCAAGGTTGAGCCTTTGGGGACATGGTCGTCCTCCACAATGTCGACTTGGGTCTCTTTGGAACCCATGATAGGATAAGGTCGTGGTTATTGTGTCGATTGATCCAAAGAGTTGTTGCTGTAGATCAACCGCTGATCATGGTCCTCCAGGAGGTCTTATATGCTTCAAAGGGACGCTGGGAATGATTGCAGCAGAGATCCAGGGTATGAATAGAGTTAATGGCTAATACCCTTAGAGGTCATCCCGACGCCTCGTGACGATATGCCGGTATAATTCCCAACATGGCATGATTTTCCAAGGTCACCTCCTCCCCATGGGGAAGAAAACGCTAACAGGCTAACAGTAGACTAACCCCCGGCTGGCCAAGCTTAACTTCTGGACCCACCATTCTGACTTCTTTCATTCGGTATCCGCGTCTTTACCAGTCTTGTTTGAGTAAGGTCACTCAGGTATATCCGACATTTCGGCGAACTGGTGCGAGCTGATAATCCGAAGATTCTCCTTGCACTTTCCAACCCCAACTCTTCCCACTCTAATATTTACTCCGAAGTAAATGCTTGAGTATAGAGTACAATGGCCGAAACCGCACGTAGCCCTCCAGCTGGGCAGAAGCCTCGCAACCAAACAGCCTGCGACGTCTGCCGAGCGAGAAAGATCCGAGTATGTGGACCTGTCACATCTACCCCCTCATGACTGACACTATCAACAGTGCACGTATGAACCCAATCAGCAACGGTGTCGAGGCTGTGAGTTTCTTGACGCAGAGTGCACTCACGATCGGCCAAGAAGGAAACGGGGACCTCCAAACAAGTAAGATAATACAATACTTTGTTTTGGGTAGGTCGATATACTGACGTAGCACAGACAGACATGCCCAGAAAGTGCAACGACCGACTGCGGGATCTCCAGCCATACCATCTCCAGCCAATATCATCTCATCACCCGAGACTCCTCAGTCAAGTACATCGCCACAAAGTCTCCATGTCCCGACTCCCATCGCCCAAACAGGCAATTGGCTTTCATTATTCGCCCCAGAACCAATTATTTCGCGCTTATACGGAGACTGGTTCAATGAGATCCATCCGCTAGCTCCCATCCATCTCCGTCGCCAATTCCTCCGTCGTCTTCAGCAAGGCGAAGCCGACACGGATGCAGACTTCTGCGGTCTCGTGATTAGCTTATGCGCTGCAACAAAAGCAACGCTTCCGAGGCGCGACTATGGCCTCTTCACGGTAGATTACTGTGCCAACTTTCTCGATACTCATGGACTACTCAAGAGTCAGTTTGGGAGGGATTGTTACAGTATCGATAGGTGCATCGCGCTGTATCACATTGGTACGGCGATGAGCGCTATCAGCCCATCGGGATTGAGTAGTATGCGCGCCTATCAGGCTTTGAGCGAGGCAGCTGCGGGGACGAGATACCTGGTTTATTACCGGCTACATAACTATGATGAGGCTGAACAGCAGCTCCTGAGAAGACTAATGTGGCTGCTATTCGCTGGCGCATGGTATGTTCAACCTCTTTTCAAACGCTGGGTCAGCGCTAACTTGATTCCAGCAGCGCGGATGTCTTTGGCAGACTCCCGATCAGTCTGCTAAGTCCTGAGGGTATGGATACCTTCCCGAAGCCACTAGCACTGTCGGATAATCAGATGGAGCCTTCAGCTGTTGAATCCGCTTGGCACGGCGATGACACGAGCTATATTCCCGGCCTCAACTCGCTCAGCGCTTTATTCCTCATATGGCAAAATATGCAGCAGACGCCCAAAGATACGAATCCCCAAACTGCCATTACGAGGTATCTTTGCAAAGTGCAAAAGGTCCTGGATGATCTTCCGCCTGAATTACGATGGCGCGGCGGTTTATCGCGCCCTGCTAATGTCACAGAAGGGCATGATAGTCAAATAGCCAACCTCTTCGTGACGAGCCTTAATATTCGATCAAATATTCTACAAAAGTTTGGACCAACAGAAGATACACCGAAAGAGCATGGGAAGATCATTGACGATTTACTTGAGATTCTATACCACCTGCCCAGTACCGTCTTCCACGCAAATGGCAGCAGTCTGGTTCCGAAAATACGGGACATCGGAGCTGCATACTTGGAACATGGCGGTATTGGAGATGATGCGAAAATTAACATCGCGCGATTACTTTGGAAGCTAGAGGATTTGGATTGTTGGCAAGGAATTGGGGTTCTTGGTGCGCCGGGCTCTATGTAACTGCAACACACCTGAATAAAAAGAAAGTCCGAAGCAAATCCGGAGTACGTACCTTATGGTGTAACTCTGCGAGTCATGATCGGCAGCTCGTATTTCTCCGCGATGTCAGAGAAAGTGCGGAGTAAATCCGAGGACCCCTGCACATAAGCTCACTCGGGAGCCGAACATGATCTGATCCACTCGCTGTGAACTCCGCTAACCCTGTGCTCCATCAACATCGCAGAGCTATTTCAATCATCTTTGTCTCTAGAAACGAACAAGATTCATCATCAAACAATCATCATTATCTCCAAAATGACCGCAACTCGTTTTCCATCCCACCCTCATCTCAGACGCTCTGACAAAGGCTCAGTGCAGCTAATCGTCAAAAATGAGCCTTTCCTCATGCTTCCTGGCGAGCTCCATAATTCATCACTCAGCTCAGCCAAATACATGGGCGAAGTCTGGCCAAAGATGAAAGCTGACCACATCAACACTCTACTTGGCTCGGTAACATGGGAAATGATCGAGCCTGTCGAGGGAACTTTCGACTTTTCTGAGCTTGATGCTGTTCTCGCTGGCGCAAGAGAGCATGATATGAAGCTTGTTCTCCTTTGGTTCGGAACATACAAGAATGGCCTTTCTACATATACCCCAGCTTGGGTTAGGAAAGACCCAAAGAGATTTCCAAGAGTTCAAGTTCTCGAGGCTGGTGGTGTGAAGAGGTCTCTGGAGACGATCACTCCGCTTTGCGATGCCGCATGTGGAGCCGACTCAAAAGCCTTTGCTGCTCTATTGAGACATCTGGCAGAGGTCGACTCAGACCATCAGACTGTTCTTATGGTGCAGGTTCAAAATGAGACGGGAGTGTTGGGTGACTCTCGTGATCGATCGAACAGAGCAAACAAGGCTTTCGCTGACCCCATTCCTGACGACCTTCTCCAACATCTCCGCCAAACTGATACCCACTCGAGATTCAAGAAGCGTATTCCAGATGTTCCTTCCGGCTCTCATACCTGGGAATCTCTTTTCGGAGCAGGACAAGCGGCCGATGAGGCTTTCATGGCTCATGTCATCTCCTCATACGTGGGACGCATTGCGGCCGCTGGAAAGAAAGAGTATGCTATTCCCTTGTACACAAATACATGGCTTAACATCGAAGGACCATCGGATATCGACTTCGGTGGAGATGGCCCTGCTGTTGTTGGTGGAGGCGATCAGCCTGGTATTTACCCATCTGGTGGTCCCTGCCCTCACGTCTTGGACATCTGGCGATTCAACACGCCCTCTCTCGACCTTTTAGCACCAGACCTGTATTTCCACGACTACGAAACTGTTTGCAAGAACTATACCGAGCAAGGAAACACTCTCTTTATTCCCGAGCAGAGACGCGATGAGTACGGAGCAAGACGTATCTGGTTATCTTACGCTACATATGGCGCCCTTGGCGCCAGTCCCTTCGGCATCGACACTGGCTCCGATATCATCGGTCGTGAGTTCAAACTTCTTAACCAAACGAAGCAGTATCTTCTCAATGCTGCGCCCCAAGACCGTTTCGGCTTCTTCTTCGACGAAGAACCAAGTGAGAAAAAGCCAGAACAATGGACTCGTGTCTTCGGCTACATCAAAGTCATCGTAGAGCGTTGTTTTGTCTTCGGCAAGCCAGGTCCTGGCGGTGGCATGATCATCCACCTCGGCAACGCCAAGTTCCTCCTTGTAGGTCGTGGCTTCCATGCTCGTTTCAAGGCAGCGATTAAGGATGCTACGTTTGGTGGTATTTTACGCGGTGAGGAGAAGGAGATTGACGAGAATGGGGAGTTGAAGACTCTGAGAATCGTGAATGGTGATGAGACGAGACATGGGGAGTTCATGATGATGCCTAATGATGATCCTGATTATGGTGGCTTTCCTATTGCTGTTACGCCTGGGGCGAGGACTTGTATTGCTGAGGTGGAGGCGTATTGTATCAAGGAGGATGAGGATGATCGATGATTGTAAAGCTACTGGTATACAATACTATAGCTAGGGTTTCAAGAATCCAAATAATATGGATGTAGTCTATATTCTACGCTTTAATCCATGGCCTATATAGTCTTTGCATCTCTATTTCCACCCATGTCTAACAACTTGACAAGCAGTGATGTTAAAGCTCCCTTGCATGTTTAGCACCCCTCCAACGCAGCAGAGAGATTGTAGCCTTATCCTTGATAAAATCGGCATAATCCAGTGGTGTATTACCTCTGTCACATACCGAGCTAACGTTAACTCTGCATGTGTCAAGTAAGGTCTGTTCAGTCGCCTCGCAACTCTTTGGATACGATGGAACTAGTGATACCGGCGTTTCATATCCACATTCCACTTCGGATTCTCTCGAATCAGGGTTAATCGGCTTAATGTCAAGTAGTAACCTGATAACACCCGCCCTGCCTCTAAAGGCTGCGAACATTAATGGGGTCATTCCAGTCTGCCCAGCGATAGCCCTTGAGTCAGGGTCTACACCGCATAATCCAAGCAGAAGTTCAACGATTGCCACATGTCCGTTCTCGGCAGCATATGATAACGGGGTTCGGCCCTCACTGAAAACACCCTTGCCTTTCCGGTCAGGACTGACTTTGCCAGTCGCCAATAATAGTTGAGCAACGTCTATGTGGCCTTCCTGAGCGGCGTATGAGAACGGAGTCATATTGTGCTCGCTTACAGGGTCTGGATCGACATTTTGCTGCAGGAGTAGCTTCACGACGCCTACATGCCCTTCTCCGGCAGCACGGTGCAGCGGACACTGACCATAGAGGAACGAGTCTCTTACTTCCGGATTGGCACCCTTTTTCAGTAACAGCTTGACAACTTCTTCGTGGCCATTTGCAGCGGCGTATGCCAGGGGCGTTGGGCTATGATTATCCTTTTTCTTAGAATCTGGATCCGCGCCATGCTCGAGTAGAAAAGCTACCATCTCTGCATCGCCGGCGATTGCGGCGACTGCAAGGACTGTCTGGCCGCAACTAGTTTCTTCCTCTAGGCTTGTACCCTTTTCAAGTAGCCTGGCTATATCTGATGTGGTCCCATAGTTTACCGCCCACCACAAAGATTCGTCATTGGCATCTCTTGTGTTGTCTTCTATGTTTGACCTTTCAAGGAGCAGGTCGACAACGCGCTTGTGCCCGTTCTTAGAGGCGAGCATGATTGGAGTGTTCCTTTGGCCCATCGAAGAAAAGTTTGGATCCACATCGTCTCTCGCGAGAAGCAATGCAACGATTTTCTCTTGCCCTGTCTCCGCCGCATATGAAAGGGGTGTACGATAGTTGCTGTCACGCTTATCTGCATGCAAGCCAGCATCGAGCAGACAATACGCTAGCGACCACAGGCCAAAATACGCCGCGAGATGCAAGCCTGTAATCCCTGAAGGTGGGTGATGCGTGGTACCCTCGTAAGGAGGCATCATGACGTGGCAAGAAGCGTCAACATGGGCGTCAGATGTGAGGAAGCATAGGAGCGGGTCTTTCGCCTGTGCTGTCGCTGACTGGGCATGGTGTCCCCAGTACCTAGCAGCGTAGTTGTAAAGAGGATAGTTCTGGATATTCATCGTGACTCCACCTTTGCAAGAATTGAAAAGAAGATGCCTCTTCATTTTCAACCTGAGATTAGCCTTGCCGAAAACGTCGTATGAGAGGTAGGTAACACATGACATAGTTATCTCAGTTTCTGCGTCATCGAACCACCGCTCTTGCTCTCGATCAAAGTACTCTTGTGTTGTGTAATGAACAAGCCGCACTACATTGCTCCCCTTATCGAGAACAACAAGTCCAGCACACAAGGATAGAATGATCTCCGAATGAGGAATAAAATTTAAATCCAAGCTTTTAGTGTTCATGCGAACGGCAAGAGCGTGCTGAAGTTCTTTCAATGAGAGAGCTCTTTTTGAGTGTATGATCCATGCCAAAACTTTCATAGCAAGAGCTTTTCGTTTTGGTTCTTGGTCCTGGATTCGTCTCATGGCTTGGTGGTAATGCTCATCCAAACCCCGCTCTCCCTTATTGAGGCTTTCCAAAGTTTCTAAGAGATCTCCCTTCGTTGGCTGAGACAGAAGGGTACCTATCTGGAGAGAAACTAGCAAAAACCTAGATAACGTATCAATATGAAGCTAATTGCAACAGATATTTCAGGCGACATACATTCCATCTGCAATAGTGATGATCCTGTCTTTAATTTCTTTTTTCAGTCGATCGTCAATGATCACAGACTCTTTCAGGGAGATCTGCCTGTCCAAATACTTTCGTATATCACCATCAGTTGCAGTGATATCAAGTGAAAAGCTACCAGTGAACAGATTCGACACTTCCCTACTGGGTCTTGACGTGGCAAAAATGTTAGCAGTCACATGCCTTTGAAGGCGGAACAGTTCCCTCAGAACTGTTGTACGAGTGCTATCCAATGTATTGCATTCATCAAGAGCGTCAATGATGATGTAAACCTTTGAATACTCACTTGCCACAGAAAAGAGCGTTTCTAAAACTTGTTCAAGGGTCGGATGTGTGCGAAATCTTTTGTGTTTTTCATATAGGTTTTGGACGCTCATGGGAATAGAGGACCGTGCCTGGGCTAGTTGTCTCAGCAGACTGGAGAGTATGTCAGCAGCCCCTTGTTGTGTATGCCGTTGATAATTGCAATAGATATATGCAATGCCAACATCTGGTGATTGTCCAAATTCAGAAAAGAGATGGTTTACCACGATTGATGTGATAACAGTTTTCCCCGCTCCGGGATTGCCTAAACACAACAGATTTCGGTTATTGTAATGAAGCCAGTTTTGAAACTTTTGGGAATATATGAACCACTGGCCCGTCCCGGGTTCTGCTTTTGTAAAGATGTCTTTATGAGAGATGGCGTAATCATGACCAGTCAACCACTCCAGAATATCTCGATCATGCTTGGAGTGGACGATTTTAGAAACTGGGTTAAGTTCTTCAATCACAAGGTTGACCGAACTCTCTAATTCTGCCGATAGATTTAGTATTGATTTGTCTATCATGATATGCTTACAACGAAACTGATAGGATATCGGCTATCTTCCTTTCGTTCTCAATGCTGCTTGGGACAATTTGTAGAAGCAAGTCTTTAGCATAAGCCGCCGCCACCATTGCCGCATACCCTTGCCACTGATCGTTCTTATGCGTATCAGAATAATCGCAGATACCTCGAATTACGAGACACGGAAAATGATTCATCAACCCTGCTGCCTCCATCTCAAAGCAAAGTACATCGTGGTCTCGTGCAAGGGTATCGCGGACAGAGGCGTCCTTCATGAGTTTGTCTGCCGAGGCAATAACACCATAGTGGATTGTCGGGTCATCGTCTTCGTCAGTTCGCTGGGGGCGGACGACCAAGACGCTTTCATCATTTCCACAGTGTTCTGGGCATTTCTCTCCTTGATGGATGACATGACTTTGGTACAGTTGGTCGTTCTCGTGGCCTGGTAGTCGGTACTTCTTACGTAGGCGGGGTTTCTTGGTCAATGCTTGCTCAATAGCTTCTTGAATCGTGTGACCGTTTGCTTCATAGTGAGATTTCAATGCACTGACCGCCGTTCGAAGGATAGTAGGTGATTGGTTCATAAAGCCTGTCATTTCCAAGGGCATGTTTTGAATTGCTTTGCCGAAGTCATACTGGAAGACACTACTCTTCCCCCCACGAGTAGCACCGACAATGACATCTCCGAGGCGAATATCGTTTTTATCGCTCGGTGCGCCGCCTCCAATACCGACCATAAGACCGATTCTGACATTAGGAAAGCTATGCAAAAGATCCCTCGCAACGCACGCTGCTGACGACGTTCCATATTCTCCATCAGGTAAAACTGCAATAACAACCATGTGTCGCCCGATTTTACCCAACAAGTAGCTATTGTTATCATGCGAAGAAACAGACGCCGGCGGTTCGTGCACTTCATCGAGGAACGCTTCTGCAGCTACACGCTCAGTGCTTACTGCGCAGATCCAAGCAACTGTATAGTCGTGCGGGTTCGACATCCTGTACCATCCACACCAAACGTTGGGACAATATAGGCTACCAAGTTGTGCTTTAGAGAGATAAACACATCAAATGTCAACGGCCGGACGGAGAGGTTATGTAGACACATTGCCGCCCTCATGCAGCTGTGCCTGACCAGTCGGGCAGCTATGCAGTGCGTTTTGACCTCTTGGCAGGCCGGTCCGCTATCACGCCACTGCTTATTGTTTTACCTTTCGTTCTGCTGCGCGGCAAAAGCTTGCTAAAATAGAAAGAAGATAAGACTGTTCAATATCACCATAAGGGAAGCATTCGATAAGATAGTCCAGCAAGTCCTTTCTAGGATATAGAGAAAGTCTGAGGGATACCATCATCTATTTAAGGTTTTTAAAGGTCAGTCATCAAGTTGCACAGTTCAAATCAACACAATTAAACAACCACAGATATAAACCTTCTGCTAAAAGGTTCAGGTCCAAATATATACACGCAGTCATACCAAGTTAATAATTAACTATAACTACAATACATACCATAAAAGCTTTCCTTCTTCCCCCAAGATATTAGCTATTAAACAATTCCTCCACATCCACATCCACATCCACATCAGCCAAGATAACATCCCAGAAATCCACAATCACCCTCAGGCACAACCCTAGCCAGGAGGCCATCTACAACAACATCAGCCTTCCAACAACATACACCGACGGCGAGATGTATATTCTTATACACTCAGAAGGCTACAAAAAGCTAGGCCCGAAGCCTCCACAGGACCGCATACGTCAGGATACCATCATCTTCAAGACAAACGCTTGCCCAATGGGGTCTATGGAAAACGATAAGAGAACTTTTACCTGCAAAGGAACTACGTGAAGCTGTTGAGAAGGCGTGCAATCTATGGTGATTTGCAAGAATTCTTGTGTGCTGAGTGGGTATTCCCCTTCCAACAGTAGAAATGTAACTGAAAGAGAGAACGAGCACCGGATCCAAACGAAGAAGCCATCTTATACCGTGCCCAAGTTTTATATATAGGCAGGGCAAAGGGGTCAAAATGATGGGAGGAAAGTGTAAATATCCTTAAAACCTTATCCAATCCACCCGTCATTCAGAGGTGAGAGTGCCCCCCGCAAGATCCTGGGGACCTGGTCATCGCAATGTACCGTGCTAACAATATCACTAAATTGGTTAAATGTGTTCTTTTATCGTGATGAGCCAAGGCAGTGACTTACTCTATCCCGTGTCCGGTCTGCTTCCTGTAGTTGTCATCGAGGGAGAGCAGACGTGCTCTGCCTTCATCATCATAGCCGAATTGGACGAACTGAAACACGAGCGTGTTGAGGGGTTCGTTATGCATGGTTAGGTGGTCGATGGCCCTGTGGATCGGCCGTTCTACGTTCGTGCCTGGCTCCCATACCCCGTCAGTGTAGATGTAAACGTTTGTAGGCTTAACCCTCTTCCCATCAACAAGAATCTTGTCAAGAATATGGTCAATGCATGCCCCCATGTCACATTGACCTTGGACTGTCTCCATTTTATCGATGGCTGTCTCAGTCTGCGAACTCGTCTTGTATACACCAGGCTTCCTTGTGATTCCTGACGCTGAGTAAACCTCGATACCGTCATGATTCGCTGTTTTGGCGAAGTAGCTGATTACCCTAACAGCAACTTTGACCCGTTGCATGTGCTTTCTCATAGAACTATAATCATCGACAATCATGATCTGGAAATGGTCAGTGAGTGGATGATGCACTGAAAGACAACTATCGTAACGAACCTGAGCTCGTCCCCCGCGGGCCTGAATCACACGACTCGCTTGCTCTATTCCCGGGAGATTCATTATGACTGTTGACTTATCTGATCGCAGTGCAAGTGAGGGAAGTCTGAAGGGCGACCGATCGGGCTTTTCCATTAGCGCATAAATTTGTTCGATGGTTACCATCTGTGGCACAAGATCGTCACTGGCCGAGGCCAGAGACTGTAGAGGTGGAGGAATTGGAGACGGTAGCTTGTTAGAAGCTGAAAGGGGGTGGTGGAAACGCTCAGGCAGGTCATGGTCTGAAAGAGGCCCTCCCTCTTGTAGCCGCATAAAAGGCAACACCTCCGTATCTTCCCAAGCGGGAAACATCTGTGCCAAGGTAGTCGCTGATAAGGGGATCCCCAAGTCTGACACCCCGTTCTTGATAGCTTTGAGAATACCTAGCGGTCGTTCCAACAAAGCCAACAAGCTGAAAAGTAGCCGCCTGGAGGCGAGTCGTTCCTCTGTGAGTTCCTGGGCATGTTGATATGGCCGATAGTCCCAAAGGACGTCCCGGACTTGACTACACTTTTCAATCTCGAGCATGCCCTCCCTTTTTTGACGAAGGATTCTTTTTCCATCAGGTCAAGCCCCATCCCAAGCGTCATAAAGTTAAAGCCGGTCTGAATTTCCGGGTTAATCCTCCCATCCTCGCCGTTCCCCTCTGATGCGTGAAGGCAAATAATTGAACGGCCAGCGTTCGCCGGGAACGGGCGAGGATCATTTTACCCGCTGTTAGAGGCGGCTGCAAATATGAGTCGGGGCCAAGCGTCTTGGATTGCCGTTTCGATCTCGTCGACGATCTCATCGTACTTATCTCGGGCTGACTGCTGCGTCGCTTCGTGCATATCGTCTCGAGCCTTAGGCTGTCTGAGACCAAAGGACATTGAGATTATGTCTACGTTCCAAGTATTCGCTGCATACCTAATGGCCTTGTACGTTGCAGTTGTCAGCATATCAAGGTCTCCCGAATTCCGGATACTGAGCTGCCTTACTTTAGCTATGTTCTCAGCTTCGTAGAACTTTAAAGCGTTGTGGTTAAATACTTTGGTGACATAGATATCCGCTTCCGGGGCAGCCTTATGGAGGAGGTAGGCGCAGTTCGTCCCGTGGAGGCCTTCGTCTTGGTCACTCGAGTCACCACCAACCCAACTCTGGCACCACTCCTCCTTCATGCGTCCCTGCTCCTTGGCTTCCATTATTCCGGCATGATTGAAATCGATACCGGTGTCGATGACTGCAATGCGAATCCGCCGTGGTGACTCGCCCCCTTCTACTATGTTACGATGACTAATAGAGTCTGAATATGACTTGTGGAATGATTCGAGGCGTGCCCAGAACTCGTTGGCTCTTTTGATGTACAAAGGATTAGCAACGGAAAAACGGTAGGCTCACCAGGGAAGGACCTACGTTGAATGCGTTGAGTCATAATTTGCATCGAAAAGTACAACCCTGAGTCCACTCGCATCGCCGTTTTCGATTGGAACCTGTTCTGTCGAGGCTTTCTCTGCAATGACCGTAGATGTGTTGGGAGAACCGGGTTTGGTAAGACCTGAGGGTCGCTGGCCTTCCGCTTGGCCTGTAGATTGTAAAGACTCTTGGGCAGTATTCGGCTTTTTAAGATCGTCGATCCTAGGCGTAACTAGTTTTTCCAGCGTTAGATCACCATCAATCTTGGTGAGAATAGTGTCAAACACTAAACTCCAGGCAACCTCTATCCTATGATCAGATTGGCTCTCCCTCAAGCGGTTTTGATACTCCATGTGAAAGTTCAAGCAGCCAAGGGCAGCTTGTAGCAAAGGCAACCTCTCCCGGTCCACTTCTGGTCCGTAAGCCAACCTTTGGCTATACAAGTCAACTGCTCTACGCAGCTTATTTATTGTATCCCAGATGGTCTGGCTAGAACTAGGTTTAATCTTCAGCTTGCTTAAACGGTCCCCGTGCACGATTTGCAAGAGAGCTTTGGCGAGTAGCGCGAACTGAGGCAGAGGCTTTTGGTCCTCCTCATCTTCCTCGAGACTGCTGGAGGGGTATAGACTTGACAGTGAAAAGTACTTTTGATGGCTTGATGTGTATGTTGTCTTCGGAATAGAGACAAACAGTCTTTGTGACTCAACGGGGTCCAGGAAGTGGATGCGTTTTGGATTCCAGGTCTCAAAAACATGATCAGATTCCATGGAGAGCATCAGCCCGACAACAAGCTTAATAGCAAGAGTCTTACGTTCTTTGATCTCGAGGATGCGACCATTGTTCAGCATCAAGTCTAGGGTCGGCTCTTTTGCGAAGTGGCCATACTCAATTAGAGTCCGTAGACTATGATTTGGCAGCCTATCGCCGTACATCCGCGTTCTGCGAGTTGACATGGGAAATAGTATTGGTATTTCCACGTCTGAAGCAATGTTGAAGTCATCCGAGACATAGAACTCGACGTCCATGTCATCTCTGTGGCAGGCTTTAAGCTCGTTGCAGAGTCCTCGCTTCCTGCACCTAATGGAGTGTTCCGGTCTAAACGTCGTAAGTATTGCAGACAGAATCATGATAATGGTGACTTACTCCAAAAGATACATTCTGGCGGGTTGCCATTTGCCGCCCGGGCAGATCGCAAAGAAGAGATTAATAGGTAGGTAGCCTGCTGCGACAGGAGTTGTAACGTCGTCCCATTCTGGTAGCTGTAACAGGGCTTTGTGCACGTTCTGGGCGCAAAAGCCGAAGTGCGATGATACGGCATGACAAGCCGCTGCTGTCTGGCGACGGAACTTGTGGAGCAGAGCAAATGACGAGGGAGATCCATTGGAAGCCAGTGTCTGAGGAGACAAGGGAACCACAGTATCTAAAGAGCCCCCCGAAATCTGTAACATATCAACAAAGCTATTAAATGAGACTAATACTTCTGATAAATATCTGACTGCCGCAAGCATTCTCTTTCGGGCGTTTGTGTCAGGTCGCTGCCGGGATGTCATCAATGCTACAAAGTCGGTTGCTGTTGCTTCATCCTCAGCGATATTGAACATGAACTGGGTTGGTGAGCTCCTCGATGTTGGGATCAGTTCTAGAGTGACGGTAGAGGACGAGAGATGCTGGAGATGTTCGACCAGTCGCGTCAGCCGCGAAAACTTTGATATGTCCGCTGTCTTGTCATGCTGGCGAGGAATTAAGAGAGGGTTGACCCGAGCTTCGAGAACATGGCATAACAGTGTTAGCTGAGATAATGCTTGTGCGGTTGATGGAGAAGACGAGTGGCCTCGCGTTTCCCAGTCCCCTTCAGTCAGAGGCATCGGCTCAGACTCTGAACTTGACTCTGAAGATTCATCGTCTGTGTCTGAATCGCCATCTGTTCCAAACTCTGTTTCGGTTTCTGAGCTCGCCCGGGACAAATCATCCTCTGCCTCCGATTCTAGGTGTTGCAACATGTCAAGTCGTAGGACAGTGAAGGTCCGGCGAATCTGGAAATCCAGCTGGTTAATTTCGTTGCGGATCTCTCGCGTCTTCGTACTGCCATTAGTGAAGGCTGGACGTTTCGGGTTAACGAATTGATGGTCGCCATAGCGTAGTGCATTCATCAGTCTCCATTCTGCCCTTTCTTCAATGCCACCGCCAGAGACCGTATCGCCTGGGGTCATGCTGCCACTCAGGATCGTGGGAAAAACTGTCACGAAGTTCAGATGGAATGTGGCATCGTAGGCCCGCGAAAAGACACTTCGACTCCACTACCGGTGATCAACAGCAGCTTTTGAATCAAGGCTGTGATCAGTCGACGGTCAGCTTTTGGCGCTAATGTCACTGATCGGAAGAAGGTGAGGCAGGTAGAGCTAGACTGTTAAAGCGACCCACAGCCGGAGCGCACCGAGTTTCAACGAGGAAGACAACATACGAAGGATAACAGCAAGGGTTTCGACTTCGACTGTGGTCTTGAGTTGGCCGCCGCGCCACAATTAGAGTCAGCTGAGGGGTTGTTCGGGAATAATTAGCGACCATGTACCTTCTGAGTTTTGCCACCTAATCATGCGCGGGTCGTGAGCTTTTTTAACAGATGTTTTTGAAAATTAGTAGTAGATTGAAACTTAGATCTCTGACCTTCGCTACACTAGGGTATTTGAATTAATTGATAACGAAACTAAGTTCACATTTCCCCAGCTACCTAGGCTCGATCAGCTTCATAGTCGGCTGAGCCCGTCGCCTATTGGTCCGAAGGCATCGGGTTCCACAGGGAATTTCTCTCCACCCTATAGTAATGATAAATTTGGCACTGGTAGGCTGCTCGAGAAGGGCGACGGTCGGTTTCTGTGAAAATTGACCACTAGGCCAATTACCGAAGCCAAAGGCTGGCTGGGACAAGACACATTGGAGTTGACATTGTAGCTTCTTCCATTTTTTCCAACACGGTGAGGGAAAGCGGTCCGGAATTGAGTTCTAGGTAGTCGCCCCGAGCCTGATTCACTACTTGAATAATGTACCGAATCAGGCTGCGAAATTTGACCTCGGGGACTGATACGTTTACTTCTTCTGGACATCCAGTAAGTAAGGACAACTAATTAGAATAAACTTCCACTATACTAAACCGTGAAAAAAGTACCGTAGCGCAGTTTTGTTTTAAGCAGGATAAATGTAAAGGATAAAGAATAGAATTATAGGCTTTGAAGTTTGAAAAGTATCTTTTACTTAGTGGATTCTTACTAGACTAGACTTTGTAGCGCATTAGCCTCTAAGTACTTTTAACCACCCTAAATTAAAGTCTATAGAGATAACAAACATAGCGAACAGTAATTATAAACATAAATATTACGCTTTTAAAAGAAAACTGCAATAGTATGTAACTAAAGCTGATGTACTAGATCAGCCTACGAGATCCAACCCTAGATTAAATTGAGATAACTATTTTAGTAAATTAGCGTTGAAATTGTCATAACACTGAGTGATGCAAGTTTGAGAACTATAAATTTGAATAGATATAGAATCAACACAAATTAATTCAAGGGCTGGTGCCCCTGAATTGCCTTCCTGTAACGAGAGTCTAGTTACCTGCTTCTTGGAGATCCTCCGCTTTAACATGTCCTATCTGCGATACCATGTCATGGAAGCGCGCTAGGAGGCTACGCTGATACCACCATCCCACCAATGCAGCTATCACTAAAAACACAGCACCGGCAACACCCGAAGGGAACCAATACCTTTCCGCATACCAAATCTGCTCCCTCGTTCCAGTATTCCAGAATATTTGAGCTTTGGGGTTTGTTCGGTCCAGCCAGTATCTCGCCTATCATATCAGTTGTTAGCGCTGCTCTAGAGTATAGGACTCTTGTTGAGGGACTCACTGGCATTGCACAGACGCAGTTGTTGAAGAGACCGATAAGGATAAAGACTATCTCACGATGAGCCCGTTTTCACTGGAACTGATATGGCGGCTAAGGACATACCTGTGCCGATAATGGAGGTAAAAAAGCCGAAGCCAGCACCTAAAATGAACCAAAAGTCTCGGCAGATATTAGCTGCTATGTGCAACTTGGTATCTTTCATAGGAGTGCCGAAAGGCATGACCTTGCCATTTGCATCTCTCTTCCAGAAGCACCAGTCCAATAGTACCAGACTGATAAGAAGTAGCTGGGAGATGCCGTAGGTGAGCATCAGTAGCGACCGACAAGCAAGGCCAGTTTGTGGCGTGTTATAGCTACCACCTCTGTCAGCTGTGATGGAGGCACAGAAAAAGCAAATAAACGTACCTGACCAAACCTCCAAGGAAAGCGGGGAGAAACACAAGGACGACCGAGGAAGCGGTACAGACCCACAGGTAGTTTCCGAAACGGCCCTGCAGTACTTCGGTCTCCAACGCTTGGAGGTTGTAGTTCTCACTAAGCCGTTGTATCCATTGAGCCTTATCTGGACCGCGGTTCCAGATCCACGCCGGTTTATAAAGCGACCCACCAAGAGATGGATTGTAAGACTTTTGCAAATGTCCAGAAAGTGGTTCCAAGACGCTCTTTGTCGTCTTCTGCAGAAATTTCTTCAACACCCCATTCTTATCATCTTCCTCAGATGTATTGTTCTCATCTTCATCAACATCAAGGCGAAACACGGCATTGATTGGATCAAGAGATGCCGCTTGCCAGATACTGGGGTTATTGCCTGCGAGCAGAAGGCTGCAAACGATAGCGATATGTGGAATAGTCATCCAGAACATTCCGAAAGCAAGCTGATGTGCCGTTATACTAGCCTTTATCAGTAATGGGAATGGCTATAAATGAATTTTTGAACTTACTGTTCGCCAATGTTACTTTCAACATCGAAGACGGAGTAAATGAAGGAACCGATATAGAACAAAATTGGCGCTCCCACAGTACTCCCAAACTTCACCTGAGAGTCAAGCATCGCACTGAGCTTGACCTGTACAGTTTGGATACGTGCCCGCTCTTCTTCGTTGTAAAGGCTATTCGGGTCAGTGGTCATTGCGACCATGGGAGTCACCAACGTGTTGTCGTTGCTTGATCGTGTCAGAGGCGATGCGCTCGTATCATCTGGAGCCATATGACTACCAGCTGCACTCGTGCGCGAAGTGTGTCTGTCTCTGTATTGAGAGAACCGACGGCGTGGCGCATCTGTGGGCAAAACTCTCACAAATTGGACCGAGTGGTCCCAGGCAGGAGTATAGTCCAGATTGCCAATCAGAATAACAAGAAGCAAATGCGCACGCTGCTGAATTGACAGTGTGTTACTCTGCATTCTCTTGGAGAGGTAGTCCAGTATCTGAGCATCCAAATATGCCTCATACATTCCCGACATAAGTACCGGGCCAGCGATTGCGAATAGTACCGAGAGCCAGACGAGCAAGTCGAGTGTGATGATCAGCATCGTCAAAGGCACTTTGAGTGCGAAGAAGAACAAGCGCCCAAAGGAAAGTGCATCGATCGGGAAGAAACGCTTTGCGAGGGAGACCTTCCGTCGACGTGGAACATTCAATGCAAAGACCAACGACGGAAGGATAAATGATATGAGAGGCTTAACCCAGCTATCGTATGCGTGGAACGGAATACCCGCCCATCCGGGGCACTTCTCAGTACACCAGTCGTAGGGAGTCCATAGGAACTGGGTGGGACCCTTGAGGGATGCCGAGTCGTTGAGCTTGGCTACACAGGGAAACTGAGGAAATTCCTCCAGCATAGATAGGTTGCCGTGTAGAAATGTCTGGTCCGACCTGATGCGAATCGTGCCGTTTTCCATCATCAGGGCCTCGCTGACCGCCTGCATGCAGCATTTCGTGTGGTTTGCGCCGCCAATACCTTGCCTAGGATTGAAGTCCGGGCTAGAGGCATCGCGAAGCCATGGTTCATATATCGAATAAAGGAACTCGGATCCGGGAATGCATATTGACATGCGTACTAAAAAGGCGAGTAAGACATATGAAGAAAGCTGTTTGTGTGGTCCAAACATAGCGACGATTGGGCTGCCGAACAGCGAGGTAAAGAGCAAATAGGTTAGGTGGATTAGCGTAATAAAAGTTCAGTTGTTACATGATTGCGTTGATAGACTTGGACAAGACGCATTCAAACTGGAGATAATTATAAATACTGGCAGATTCTGGCTTGACCTGAGGCAGCAGAGTGCAACATCATAAGGCTAGGGAAATGTGCAGACTTTCCTGCTCAATTCAGCACCAAATCTAAGCCCCAATTTCAATCATGATTTGCAGTGATCATGCAATAAGCCCCGAACCAGCTGTAGGCAGAGTGGTTGCCGTGCCCTGCAAAGACCCTTTTTGCCGATCTTAAATCCCATAGCCTCATTTAAACACTTACCAATGGCCCCCAAACCCAGTGCATGACCCTCCCCTTCATGTGCCGTGACTAATGTTCGTAATAAAGTTGGGTGGGCCCTATTTGACTAAACTGCCGCTGTTCCGCTGGAAGCGCTAAGTCCTGGGGTGACAGTGGCCCTTGGGCCTCAGTGCAGGAGCAAGGCTTTCTACACAACCGTCGAACGTGATGACTCTCCAGGATCGATGTCACTTTGTTGCAAAGTGCTGGTGCCTGTTTCTAGAAGGGCGAGCGATTTGTTGCGCTGCAGGGCGTTGAGAAAGCGTCCACTCATGACCAGCATTTAGACGCCACATTATCCAATTGCAGGTCAAAGGTGGACAGTGTAGGTGTATGATTAAAGAGACTGGCCTATGCCGGCCGACTTTCACATGCCTCTACTGATGTCATGCATTGTATACTGAAGGGTCCCTTCTGATTCCAGTTACCCGGTTGCTCTTAGTGGCCAGGTCGTATTCGGGTACCGTAGTGGCTGAGGCGGCCAAGATGTTGCTCAAATTTGACATATCATATGGTATGAAGCACGATGCAGGACAAACCGACTATCAACATTGGAAAGGGATATTCGCAGACGTCAGCTACAGCTATCTCGGGACCGCTCCATTCGAAGCGCGCCGTTTTATAACCGAAACGTATGAAGACACCATATTCTCCCCCAACAATTTAACAAGAGCTCCATCCCGAAACAACGAATTACATGACGCTTCCAAGTCAGATGGAAGTTCCTCTGTTATTCCGTATTCCGCCCGAGCTTCCGTATCCAGCATCGCGGGGTCAACTTGGAGACAGAGTCAGTTGAATCAGCGTAAAACAGTAACATCTGAGATCCTTACCCTCACAATCTTTTATTTGCAGCTCCAAGTGACTTCCAACGCCAATAATTCCGCAATGAATGATGGCAGCCAGTACAAGGTAGAAGTTGGAATGGTCATCTAGGAACCGAAACTCCCAAAGCCCCTCTGACTTCTGGCGGATTGGGACAAATCTATTTTCCGTTCCCCACGCTATGTGACGGCCGACACAGCCTGAGCTGGGTGCTGTTCTACCATAGCTTAATCGGTGGGAAAGACCGAAGGCGCAAATAGCTGGCAAGTGAGTGAGGACACCGGACAGAAAGTTCTTGTAGAGGTCATCTTGGCCATAAGAGCACCTAGGGAGAATAGATAGATTAAGGTGAATACCATTTGCAAAGGGCGAATTGGGACTGAAGGTTGGAACAAGTGAGCGACTGTAACAAACATTCCATATGGTCTCACGTGCAATCACCAGGCCGTCAACGGCCTCCATAGGGCTCATAGGCGCCAGCGCAATCTCAAACTGATGGATCGTAGCTTCAGCGTGGAAATGAAGGATTGAAATGCCTGCTTGCGTGAGCTTCTCCGTAATTTCACACAGAATGGGCATCATGAAGCCTTCCAAAGCTCTTATCCCCGACACCTCATGGGTCATGGGATGTACTGTCTCCGGCGACGGTGGGCAAGTGAATTCAATTTCGAAACCAACCCGAAAGTCCACTTTCGCCACTTCATAAGCGCACTGGATCGCTCGCTGCAGGACCTGACGTGGACATCTGTCCCCAGAATTGAGCGACAGTGGCAGGGCGAGCTTGTCAGGAAAATAACAAAATATAAATGCATGCGTGTCATCTCCAGGCTGGAGGCGAATAGAAAGCGAGTCTGGAACAAGCCAGCTTTGGCCGAGACCCCAGTCACCCCCATCATAGAGGTCTGGGGGCGAATTGTTTGCTTGGAACATATTGAGGCTGCCGAGTCCATGGTATTGACCCTTCTCCACAAGGTCGCGAAAATGAGTGATTGTCAATACTCGGCCTCGAAGTACTGATACGTAGTCCAGCCAAAGGAGGCGCACGAATCGCAGGAGAGGGTGGTCATCCAAGAAATTGAGGATCGCCGTATTCGATACATTGACGTCGTACATTCTGGATCAACAAGTGCTCGGTGAGCTGGGGCGGTGCAACATGATGTTACCAGTGTCTCAAAATCACAGGCGATTTATAGTGATGACAGGATTAAGTCTTTTGAAGGGGATGGAGAAAAGGGTGTTTCAGCCTTAAAAGGTACATACCCAATGTCACTCTGTTTCGCCAATGACAAGGGCCTCTAATGGGCCATTTTCAAACCCCCTACAGCAGAGACTGGTGGCTTTTTTAGCACTGCGACCGGTGTGAGAAACCCCTGGACTTGTGGTATCATTCGGCGTAAAGTTGAACCGCTTGGGGTGACACAATCACAATGGCAGTGAGATTTATGACGTGGAAGGCATGCTTCACCTCCTTTTACAGACACAAGTGCAGCATTGCACATATTTTAATTGAGAAGTCGCAACCCTCCAAGCAATACTCATACATTCTGAGCGCACACAAGTCGGGCGAGAGGCTTTTTTCAAGGCGTATCGATCGACATGGTGTATATGCAGGGTGGCCTTTTGACTAATTTCCTCGCTGTCACACGGCTACAGAGCCTACCTTGCTGGTTGCCAGGTGGCCTCATTTCCTTGGGATCAATTACACCATCACAACAGAGTGGCAAGTGAGGCTCTGCCCAGGCGATGAGAGCAGCACCCATCATCCCCACGATTTACTCCAGTCGTTCTGTTACCTTTCGTCGTTCAAATCACGTGAGATACTCTGAGAAACAGCTACTGCTATGCAGCGACACAATATCCGCTATCACAAACCAGTATCAGCGTACCCATCTATTGAAATCACAATGATTTGCGGGGCGACTTTTATTCTATTCTTGACTCTATACAGTCTTGCGCTGGGTTCACCAACAACAAAATCCAAGCACGGAGCCAAGGTTGGCGGTGTTTCATCCCTCGATGCAAGATGCAGTCGTGTCGGCACGGACATGCTCCGCAAGGGCGGAAATGCAGCGGATGCTGTAAGTAAGCTCTTAGCAAAGTGGAAACCACCTGAAGCTGATTTGTCTAGGCCATCGCCACTGAATTCTGCGTCGGTTTGATTGGTTCGTGCTTTGTTTACGGTTGCTTCTATTACTGACAGCGCGACTTAGGCATGTACCTTGTCGGCATTGGAGGTGGAGGCTTTGCTGTTGTCAGAGACCGCCATGGACGATATGAGTTTGTTGACTTTCGAGAGTCTGCTCCTGCTGCTAGCAATGAGACTATGTTCAATTCAAATCCGGAGAGCTCGTCAAAGGGAGGGCTGGCAAGGTACGTCGCTGCCCAAGTAGCTTTATGCAATATGGTACTAAGAAGCTATCATAGCGGTGTTCCAGGCGAGCTACGGGGGCTAGAATACCTTCATCATAAGTACGGGAGCCTACCATGGGAGGAGCTCGTCGAACCTTCCATTACTCTAGCCCGGGAGGGATTTACCGTGGGTAGGGATTTACAGGGTATCATGGATGGTGTCGAAGACCAAAGCCTGTTCCTCAGTAAAGCGTGGAGACTAGACTTTGCGCCGACCGGATCGAGGATCCAAGCTGGAGATCTCATGACAAGAAAGCGATACGCCGACTTCCTTTGCTTGATCCGTGATAAAGGTGCTCAGGCATTTTATTCTGGGAAGTTGGCCAAGCAAATCGTTTCTGCGGTTCAGAGTTCGGGCGGTATCCTCACCCTCAAAGACTTGCAAGATTATAGAGTAAAGTCGCGGCCTACTGTGGAGTTGAACTTTGACCATTATCGTCTAGTAACCAGCGGCGCTCCTTCCGGTGGAATTGTCGGTTTGAATATTTTGAATACCTTCCAGGGATATTCCAAGACCGATGATCCCGCGAGTATTAACCTGACTACTCATAGACTGGATGAAGCGTTTCGTTTTGGATATGGGGCGGTATGTTGAACGTCTTCTGTAATAACGATATGACATATTGCTAACGACATCCAGCGTGCCAAGTTAGGAGATCCGGACTTTGTCTCTGGCTTGGACGATTATCAGAGGCGACTCTTGGCACCTGCCACCGCGAAAGAAATCCGCTCGAGAATTTTGGATGATCAAACACAGCCAATTGAGGCATATAATCCAGATGGATTGGAAAGTCTTGAGACGTAAGTCGACGTGACTGTGAGTTGATGAACACGCTAACACTAGCTAGTCCCGGCACGTCTCACGTTTCCACGGCAGATGCGTCTGGGATGGCTGTGTCTTTAACAAGCACGCTCAATCTTGTATTCGGATCGCAACTGATGATCCCAGAAACTGGCCTTATCATGAACAATGAAATGGATGACTTCTCAGTTCCCAATAGATCCAACGCCTTCGGCTTTATCCCTTCCCCAGCTAATTTCATCAGACCGGGTAAGCGACCGTTGTCTTCCATGAGTCCCTACATCGTTGAATATATCCACAATAAGTCGCTAGCATTAGTCATCGGCGGAGCTGGTGGCTCCCGAATTATCACAGCAACCGTTCAGGGTCTATTGAACATACTGGATCGTGGCATGGATGCCGTTTCAGCCGTGAAAGAGCCGCGATTCCACGACCAATTGGTTCCTAATACAGTATGTCATATACAACGGACCTTTATCTAAGTTAAGACTAACTTATCAGATGTTCTTTGAGTACGAGTTCAATAACGAGACACGTGCCTCGATGATAGAAAAGGGTCATAAGGCAGGATGGCTTGATCATGGCTCGGATATTCAGGTCGTTCGACGCTTGACCAACGGGACGTTCGAGGCAGCAGGTGAGCCTCGCCAACATGATTCAGGCGGCTTTGCAGTGTAGCTCGGGCGGGGTTTTCAGGATTTGTTCTTATTTTGGAACTTCCAAATAACATTCTGTCTCCGGAATTACCACGTTGGAGATTTCTGGCGCCGCTGTGGTGGAGGACGTCTCTTCTTAGATTAATCAGCTATTTACTTATTGGACTACGCTCGACACCTTGTTTGAAGTGATCTTAATCCAGACTGGCATATTGTAATTCACTAATAGTATATCTAATCTACACAAGAAACCATGATTAAACCATTTGGCAACATGCACAAGCTACTGAATCATTTACTTGCAGTGCATATCCAGTTCTTTTTCAAATCGGCATTGTCAGCTTATGGTCCATATCAAGATAGATCTTGTAAAGGGAGTTACCTGAACTGAGTTATCCCATGTTGGTCGAAGCTTGGGTGTCAGCCAGATCACCCAGGTGATGCTCGTCGCTGTTGTACTTGGCAGTGGTGTCCAGTTCATTCGAGGCGAACCATTTCTTCCAAGGTTGGTCTTGGTTCTCGAGGGACGGAGGTGCATCATGATGATCCTCCTTGGTGTTGGTCTGCTTCTGGTTTGATGGATCCATGTTGGTGATGTTTGATAACTTTGGTCTTCACGTAAGGATTTTGGGATAGTTGTAAGGCTGGTTTGAATGATAGAAACGCCGAAGCCATGGGCTTGCTTTACCCTCTCTTTATAGCTTCGACCTTCCGAAATGGGCAACTGGCAGTTTTACTTGAGCCGCAAAACCCCTCAAAAGCTCTGGTCTCACATGTCAATCACAGGTCTTGGTGGGAGGTTAGCAATGACGTACTTAATCAAATTGGACAGCAGCGGAAACTATGTACTTTCCGTTGACCGGTAAGACAACTCCTCTGCTTTCAACAGGTGGCGTTCTGTCATTGGTGTGGCACTGACTGAAGATTGTCGCAGGTGATCTGATCATTCTCGAAGTGGGTGCTGAAGACAGAAATATGGTTGCAATGCATATCAGGCTCTGAAAACCAAAACACAACAGAGCAACAAGTGTGGTGTGAACCCCTCACCTGCTCTGCACTTCTTGATCTCTGATAACGGGCATCACGTCATTTACCCGAAACCGATTTTGTCCCAGATCCAGGATGAGAATTCAGTAAGTCTAAATGGAAGCCTATGTCGAGTAAACCCCAAGAATGAACCAGCTGCCAAATTGAACCTTCGTTATGACTAGCGACACAGTGATCAGTTTAGGGTTCCTCAAGGACAAGCCTCTCTACGAGCGAGAGAAGCCGTACGTTCTCTTCGTCGGCAAACCAGGCAGCGGAAAAAATGAAACGAACACCAACGTTGAGCTGGAAACAATCAGAGACATACCTTTGAGAGACGTCAGAGGGATATCGGACTCATTTACCCTCGACAGGCATGGGTTCCAATTCATCGCTCACCAACAGACTTTCTGCGACTTTGAAGATGAAGACTTGGTCAAGCAGCTGTATCTCCAAGAGGTCAAGGAACTGATACAAGTTCATATTCCTTATGCCAAAAAGGTGCATATATTCGATTGGAGAGTATGTCACAGCCTTTAATCGATCCACATGTATTACATACCTAACTGCTTGTCACAGCGGAGAAAGCAATTCAGCCCCAGCGAGGCGAAGGAACGAGTGTCTGCGGCGCAACTAGTCAGTCGATCAGTCATACTTGCTCCGTCGCAAACAATTCACTCGGGTAAAGCGTTCAAAGAGCCAAGACAGTTCCTTCTCGTTTTAACATGCTTTGTAGATACTACAGAGTTCAGTCTCCTCAAAAGAGTCAAGCGTGAGCTTCCGGACGAAGCCGACGAACTCTTGAAAGGAAGAATCCAAATGATCAAGTAAGTGGGCTAGAGTCAAATCCAAAATCGTTGAACTTGTCGAGTCCTTATGACTGAACACATCTTCAGCTTCTGGAGGCCAATCTACCATGAGGTACAAAACTGGCCACTTATCGTTTGTGATGCCCAAACAACAGATCTACAGGATTTGCGAGCGGTAGATCAAGTGACAAGAAGATTCATAGGAGATATCTATTACTCATTCTACAATGACGCTATGAGATGGCACTACATGAGCGGTATGCAACCAAGTGAAGGCGTATTATTCAAGAGCTGGGACACCAGTCCTGAGGCTACTACCAAAGGTAAGGTCTCTGAGTCCTCCGCATGACTGCAATTCTAATCCTTAAGCCTGTCTTCATTCATCTTCTGCGCTTCCATCACACCTTGTGCCTGAGGGCCACAATCCTCGATACAGCATTGAGGTCCGTGCTCTTGTGTTCTCGTAGCTAGCAACAATAGTAGGTACTGTGGATACCGTACGGGCCACTTAACACTCAAGTCTCAAAATGAATTCTCGTTAGCTTCGTTTTTACCCCGCCCTTTACAATCTTCGCCTTCAAACAAGCCTCGGCACATTCACCACTCTAATTAAAGATATCACCATCTTGACCTTTTCCACCTATACAATAGATATCAGTTTCGACCGCCAACTCACACACACCTGTGTCAAGATGGCTGTCGTTCACGGGAAGTGTAGCGATAGATTTCAGAGCGTCCGTTCCCTCCTCGAGAAGTATATCGAGACTGAGGAGGAGCTGGGCGCTTCGATAGCCATCAACATTGACGGTGAAGATGTCGTCGACATGTGGGCTGGTCATGTCGACCAAGATCGAACGAAGCCATGGGACGAGAATACTATTGTCAACGTTTTCTCGTGCACGAAAACAGTCACCAGTCTCGCTGTCCTCATCCTCATTGACCGCGGGCTGATCGACGTCAATGAACGAGTCGCACACTACTGGCCCGAATTTGAACAGAACGGCAAGCAAGATATTCTTGTCAGACACCTACTTTCCCACACGTCAGGTGTATCGGGTTGGGAAGAACCTCTATCAACAGAAGACCTTTATGATGTGAAGAAAAGTACCGCCATGCTGGCGGGTCAAGCGCCATGGTGGACACCAGGAACCGCCTCTGGTTATCATGCTTTAGCTTCTGGTCATCTTCTGGGAGAGCTCATTCGCCGTGTCTCTGGAAAGTCGCTGCGCGAATTTGTCGCCGATGAGATTGCAGGCCCCTTGAACGCCGATTTCCAAATTGGTGCTTCGGAGAACACCTGGGATCGCGTTACCCCGATTGTGCCTCCTGGCTTTTCAGGTATTACTCCCGAGTTCGAGGCTGGATCTGTGCAAGCGAAGACGTTGCTGAACCCGCCACTGGATCCCAATTCGGTGAACACTGAGGGGTGGAGAAATGCAGAGCTAGGTGCTGTGAATGGCCATGCCAATTCTCGCTCGCTTACACGCATTCTCTCTGCGATTTCCTTGGGAGGATCAACTGCAGGCAAGCAAGTGTTAAAGAAGGGGACAGTTGACATGATATTTGAAGAACAGCAATCTGGGGAGGACTTGGTTCTGAAAATGCCGATCAGGTTTGGCATCGGGTACGGACTGACTCCCTGCCCTGCACTTGCCTGGATCCCAGAAGGAAAGATCTGTTTTTGGGGAGGTTGGGGCGGTTCTTTTGTTGTGATGGATCTTGACAGACGGATGACTATTTCTTACACTATGAACATGATGGGTAGTGGTCTTGTGAGCAGCGATAGAGCTGAGGTCTATGGCAAGGCTATCTATGATGCACTACGTGAGTAGTGTAACTAAGAAACGTGTCATTTCATAATCTAGAGACTGAAATCTGTTTTTAAAAAAGATATTTTAAACCCCCATCTGTGTACTGATGTCGTTCCATCTACCTGTACGCATCGGGTCGAGTACACGTAACTTAGTAAGCCACGTCTGCAGATCAACGAAATCACGCTTATCTCCTTCAAGTCCTTCTAACGTCTCTAGAATTAGAGTGTATTCTAGCAGTGCCTCATAGATCCACTTGATGTCTTTGTAGTCTTCCAGCAGATCCTTGATCTCGTGAATTTCACGTCTCACATAAGCTGCCTTTTCATCCACACCCAGAAATGCTTCCACGGTTGGTTGGTCCGTATTGGTAACGATTTGCGAGATCAAGAAGCGATGATAGTACCACAAACTCTGGTCTTCAGGTCCAACATCCAAGCCCTCTCGCACAAAACTCAACTCTTTGTCAAGGAATTTCGACCGCATGTTGGGGTCCGTGCCTCGCTCTTGGAGTAGTCTTGGGATAAGCTGACTTCTGTTATGCCACGCAGAGAAGTTGGACAGGTTGCTACCTATCATCTTGGTGGTGTATTCAAATTCCCCCTCAACCATGCTCTTCCCTTGTAGCTCAGCACTCTCAAGCTTAGCTACTACGGATCTGCGATAACCCCAGGCATGGAAGTTCCGTTGATCCTTGCTAAGCATCAGAGACGTGAGACGAAGTTCTTCCTCCCAAATTCCACGAGCAAGAGGTATGGAAAGTCGAGTTATAGCTTGTGATAAGATCCATTGTCGGAAATTCCAGATCCAATAACACTTGGGGAGTCTCATCAAGAGTGGTACTGTGAAAGACAGTTCAGACTTGAGTACATTGACATCTGACTCTTGACAGACTTCGATCTGATTGTTGGGCTCTTGTTGTTCTAGTCGTTTGGTAAGGACGCTCGACGTGAGACATCGGCGACGGACATTCCATATCGTGTAATATTCAGGGTTGAGCCGGAGAAGCTCCTCAGTCAGTTGGTAGAGATTATAGTCATATTTTCCAGACGCGACATACGAGCGTATATCGTTCTCAAGATCGCGATATTTCTTTATTTTTGCAAGGTCTCGTTGTCGTTGTTCTCCAGTGCGCGTCCCTATGGTGCGAGCTACACCATGCTACAAAGGCGGTGAATTAGCCAAGTGAAAGGTTTAGTGAGGTTACATGAAAGTCGACATACACTTGCCATATTGAATCTGAACTCCCTCTGGGTAATAATAGGACAAGCTTAATAAAGCGGCAAATATGTTATGTGGATTGATGTTTAGGCAGCAGTAAAGAACCCAAAGGGTTACGGAGATAACTGGATGACATTTACGTGCGAGGGCGGTGACGCTCCGCATAACTAAAAAGGGTACGTACTGCACAGGGGCAGCCCACTTGCTTACCCTGTCGTATTAGAATGACAGGTGAGTTATGAGTGTTTTCGCTCCTTGCGTTTTCTCAGCATCCTTAACAATTGCTATCTACTCTATCGACCAGTCATTCTAAAATTTACCCTCTATGCACTTTACCAAATTTCTTTCCCTCCATCAAAAACTAGAACCAACCATGGACCGATAAAGTGGTCAACCTCTTCATCAAGTAAACTCGCTTCACCCTGTGCCAAACCACCGCATCCTCTGGGGCCGATTGACGCCAGACGACCATGCTTACCAAGGGGCAAAAGCTCGGCAGAGTTTACCATCCTGTCGCTGGACCCAGTCCTCACTTCCAACACACCGAGGACACCACAAAATTCCTTCAGGATCATACTTCTCCTTGATATCACGGAGTCGTGCGTGATTCGGTCCCCAGAAAGACGACTGCCAGTCAGGTTCAATTGGGTTTGCCTTGTTTCCAACAGTTAGCAAAGGGCCTTAGACAAGTGAATCAAGTGCCATCTTACCTCGTTCAAGTAGGCTCCCTGGACAGGATCCAACTCTCTCATTAATGTGAGCTTCCTGTATGTTACATCGTGGATGATATTCCTGACTTCGGTTTGGTTGGTTGAGTCTGTCCAGCCTTGGCCAGTGATCAAATGGACGGTGGCGTTTCGCCAGGATGGATGCAAAGAATTGTTGACAGTCTTGGGGCTGATGGTGAGGGTGCCAGACATTGAGAGGTTAGGCAGACCATTCTAGGAGTTTGTTAGCGTGATGAGAGGGGTCAGAATTTTGGATATATACGTACAGATGGTGCTCTCTTGGTAGGCCCAATCTCTTTATAGACAGCTGCAAATTCCTCTGTCCTTTCAGTCACAGTTTGTCGTGAGATCAATCGGGAAGCTCTGATGTCATGGCCTGCACCCACTGACCCGATGTCAGGTAGTATCTTGAGAAGTCCCTGCCAAGAGCTCACCGGCATCTTAGTCAAAGACCCAGTGACGGTACTATTGGACGCCTTGAGCAGCTTCTTGAAAGGTTCCAGGGCGTCTTCATAGGTTTCGTTAGAAACGCCAAAGCCCATGAATGATCCACTGAAAGTCAGTGCCTCGGCTTTGGGAGGACCTGAAACTGTATAGTATCCATGGATACCCGCGTCTTGGATTGCAGGGAAGAGCGCATGAGCATCTGCAATGAACTGGTAGAACTCATCTTCGGAGGTTTCGTTCTTAGCACTAACGTCGTAGCCTCCGATGACCAAGTCCGGTGCAGGATAAGCCTTCAGCGTCAGCTTGGTAATGACACCAAATGTGCCACCACCTCCACCGCGAATAGCCCAATATAGATCCTGATTTTGGCACTCATTGGCAATCAGGACCTTACCGGCTGGAGTGACGATCTCTGCCTCGAGAATGTTATCAGCTCCTTGGCCGTATTTGCCTGTTGCAAAGCCATGGCCACCTCCAGTAGCCCAGCCAACGACCCCGACATCCTTTTGCCATGGTCAGCAAGGTCATGTCGCCTAGTTCAACAGAAGCAACTTACACCGCTGGTACCTCCAACCGCTAGCGCATCCTGTGCTGCTAAAGCTTCGAACATCTCACCATCTTGAACTCCAGCACCCACGATAGCTGCCATACGAGGGCTTGGGGTATCTTTCGCGTTAGGGCAGGTAAGGTTGAAATCCTCCTGTAAGTCAATGCTCTTCAAGTTGTGGGTCCAGATTCTATCAAGGAAATTAGCACCAATGCGACATCTTGAATCACAGATTTACTCACGATAAACTGCTATTTCCCAAGTTCCTGGTTTATGTTAGCACATGTAAACAGATAAAGAGCGATGTCGATATTGTTTTACCTTCCGTTCCCAGCATGGCCAGTGTTCTTGATCGCCAATCGTATGTTGTGTTCGGTAGCGAACTTCAACGCTGCTACAACATGATCTGTCCCGGTAGCATTGACAACGTAAGCAGGAAGTACTCCATTCGAGCAACCTCGCTTGCCAGCTTTGGGATCGCCGTAGATGCTTGTGCCGTTCTCATATACTGGAGTGCAGCCAGCATTGGCCCATTCGGTGTGGAGACTGGCCGGATCGCTGGAGTGGAACTTCGACTCGGACCATTCCTCGATGACCTTGTCACAGGCTTTGCGGTCGTAGCTAGGGTGGGATTTATAGCAAACGGCACCTGGCGGAATGTACTTGATCAAATGACCGTTAAGCGTGGAGTTCAACGAGTTCCATTTCGTTGTAGAGGGCCAGCAAGGTTCGTCTGTCGTCTTGCAGATTGTTAGAATGTTAGATGGAGTATGACGACCGTAACTTACACATCGACATTGCTCTTGTCCAAGTCCAGGTACAACAAATGTACCTACTACAGTGAGGGTAGGGAGAAAGAAATTCGATAAGAGGCGCATCTTGGCTTGTTCAAGGCAAGGAGTACAAAGAGTGAATGAATGACTTGTTAGAACCCAGAGAGAATTTTTTTCCCATTATATATCTGCGAAAGCTGATAGCCTATAAATAAACTGCACACGTTCGACGTCATGGTTCGTGGTACAGGTACGCGGAAAAGTCAGTACGAACGTTGCGCAAATACGAATATTCGCGAGGAATGCGAAAATGACTGCGTTGGGTTAGGCTCCCACAGCTGGTGTCTCTCGGTCCACTGATTTTGTGGCTTTGTTCCGAACTTCCGAAGAGTAACTTGCCTGCGTAATACGCGATACGCGTATAACATGGTGGAACGCGCTGGCCGTATTTTGACTAGTCACTGACGCGCAATATTCAAGCTAATACTCCATAGTTAAGGGGAAGCCGATTTCGAGGCTGCTGAATATTTCCTAAAAGACAATTCGCCTATACAAAACTTAGCAGGTCGCGATATTGAGAGAAATAATCCTCCAGCGTGGGTCGTGTCGTTGGGCAGTCATCGCGTCGTAAAAGTCCTTTGTGGGCCCGTTGAATGTGCCGTGGTTGTCATTGGCTTCGGGGTGATAGGTGGACTGGACCAGATCGCGAATCTTGCGATCGGCACCACGGACAAATTGGTAGATAACTGTATGAATTTCCTCCTTGTCGACCACTGCTTGGAAAGCTGGAGGAAGGATGTTATCCGCTGCCGGAAAAGCCAGTTATACGAAAGAGTCTGAAGATAGTAGGGAAGAAAGTGAAGAAGTTGAAAGGAATCTGGTTATGACTGTCCGTCCTTCCCATCAATGGTATCCATACCAGTGTTTCATTTCAAATGTGAAACTCCGTAAGTCCGCAACTTTATTTTCGTCGATCCGGTAGTTGTGCCCAACACGATTCCAAGGTGTCAGACACTGTTAGCTACCTCACCTTTGCAAGTCGGAACAAAGAAACACCTTCGATTCTAGCTAACTTACAAATTATAGTTTTACAAAGCTGATAACTGATTTAAATGTTTCCGAGGCACCTTATACCTCTCCTCTTTCGAAATACGGAAAAGGTCCCGGGTAGGCCTCGTTATCTTATCGTTATATCTTATCTTATCCTCACATCTTATCTTATCAAACGAAAAGAGCTAACGCGGGGTTTTCAGCACAAAAATGGGTCAACCAACACTATGCCTATTCTCGTCAGGAACATAGCTAACACAATTCATTATCTTAAGTGTGATCTATGTAAGACGTGATAGAACATAAGGTGTGCGAGAAAAAACAACAGATGGAAGAAGGCCATGTCGGTGTGGGGCGATTGTGATAGGTCAAGACCAGTCACCATCATCGACGATATTCTCCCCACGCTCAGCGACCGCACGCATCTCCTTGACAGTCCAGACCTTGAACGTATGACCTGAAGGGTAGTTTGTGTTTTGGAAAGGACTGTTACTGAGGATGTGGTTGGCGCATTTACCATACATCTCATAAACATATTTCTCAGGGTCGTGCTCAGAACTCCACAAACCGACCATAGGAAAGGTCGGACGCGTCCCCTCCTCCGCTGGTTTGAAAGTGGTCTCGTGGTACTGTTGACGGTTCTTGAAACCCATCTTCTGTGCACAGGTAACCCTTTGAAATCTGAATTTGCCATGTATTAGCAAAGTTATGAGTGGCGAATACTCAAACATACCTCAACTTGTTGTGCACCTTTACGGCAAGAGCCAAGTTGTGCTTACCACCAATCTGAAGACCTGTAGCCAGCGAAAAAGCATCCTCCATTGCCATGGTAGCACCACTGGCCGAAGTTGGGAGAAAGGCATGCGCGGCATCGCCAATCTGCACAACTCTGCTGTGCGGTGAGGCCCATGTCGGATAAGGGTCGCGCCAAAGGAGCTTATAATCGACAGCCCCCATCTCGGGAGTAGCCTTGATTAGTTCTGCAAGCCAAGGGACCCAGCCTTCGACGTATTGCAATGCCTCTTTAGGATCCACCGCGGGCGCACGATCCTTTCCATCGGGATCTTTGTCCTTTTGACACACGACGATTAGCGCAAATTCTACGATGAGATGTCGTGCAGCATACCTTGTGAGTGAGCATCCATGACACCTTGTCACCAGTGCACCCTGTAATGATGTGTGCGCCAGGTCCCACAACACCTTTCGTTGAGGAGCGATCCTTGAGGAATTCAACCAGAAGAGGATTGTCACGAACTCTTTCCGTTGGGTAGGTTGCGCGTAACATGGCATAGCCCGAGCTCGTTGGTTGATCACGCTCTCCCTTGATAACAACGCCGGATCGAGAGCCGATGCCATCGGCAGCAACCACAAGATCAGCTGTGATCTTGGCTCCAGTGTCAAGGACAACCCCGCCCTTGTCAGAATGCTCGAAATAATCCACCACTCGAGCACCGAGACGAATGTTAATACCTAGATGCTCTGCGTACTGCAGAAGGGAGCGGTGGAAGCTTGAACGAATTGTGCTCAGACCGAATGTAATACAGCCGACAAATTGGCCATCGTGGGTATGCATTTCTCCAATTTGAGGTATGCGCTCTTGTCGGCAAGTTTCCATGAAGCCTGGCCATTTCTCAGGGGTCCTCAGTGCAGAAGATTGAATGGCGATAAAATCTCCTACGAATGACATGAGTCTTTGTCGACGAGTCAATGGTATTGGACTATCTTACCGTAGTCGTTGAAGTGAGGACGGCGGTCAATAACAGAAACTTCGTGACCTTTGCGGTGTGCCTCGATGGCAAAACTAAGACCAGCGATGCCAGCTCCCGCAACGAGGATGTTGATACCACTAGAAGGATATCGAGTGAAGAGAGGGATTTCTTCAAAGGGGTTCTTAGTAGCTGTCATGATGAAAAGATGGATGTTGATGAGATTGTATTTTGTGTACAGGAAATCATAAGACCTGGCTGGCTCATGGCTTTAAAGGTTATGAATGACACGGAGTTGATGAAATCACGGACTATAGCATCACAACGGACTCCGGTGCTGATTGACAATCCGAACTATATACGCGGATATTTTGATATGCTTGGTGACGATCGCCAGTCAGAGCAAGGTTCCGTTCAAAGACTTGGTGGAGTCTGAGTCTGTGCACGAGCTCAAAACTACTTTTTGAACCATTGCCCTCACGACTTTGATCCACTTCTGCTCTTACCTAAGCGGCGCGGAGACTGGAATCGATGCGTCGCTGTCATCCACATCGTGTTATATATACATACTCAAACAAAGACGGGAATCAACTCAGGGGGGGGTCCGAGAGAATCGAAACCTAGTGCATATATGTCGATGGCGATATGCTCCGTCTCATGTGGCAAAACAACTATGACACCAAGATATAGACATTATGTATTTCCTTCTAAGTCAAGACTAACTAGCCTGGTCTATGCAGGACCGCTAAGAAGGCGAAAAGACGTCTTCACTGCCGGCGATAGTGCCTTAAGTGTATTGCAGAGTTCCTCGGCAGTTTTAACAAGCTCTCCATCCGACACTGGCTCCAGAGCATCCAAGATAAAAAGAACATGGGTTGTCTCATCTGTTAGCGCGGTTCGTGGACCTTGTCTCCAGTTCCATCGTCGACAGGTAATGCCAGTATTGTCACACCAGATAGGTTCCCCAGGGGCTGCCAGCTCCGTTACAGCTTCACCGCTGGCTGTAGTGTGGAACTCTTCCTTTCCAGTCGCGCGGATGAGGAAAGGCGCGCCATTATATTTATCCAGATCCTCACCACCAAAGGGGATCTGATGCTTGACGGAGATAGCGTTGTATATGTCTGTCAATCGATTGACGCGCGGTAGACCACCCTTACTGACACGAAGTGTCAGGGCTTCCAAGCTGTTACGAGTGCGCTGGGGCTTGGCGCCGAAGGCCTTGTAAGCTTCTCGCCAAGCTGCGATATGCGGGAGCTCAATGACGGACTGGGTTGACGTGAGGGTCTTGACGTGTTCTTCTGCTTCCTTCAGCATCGCCTCACTGGCTGCATCGCTGGGTCCTGGAGGGATGCCTTCAGCTTGTATAAGAAGGGCTCGATAATCCGGACGAAGCTGAAATATCTCAGGCGCTATGCGTGCTTCGGCCAAAATGCTCTGTGTTTTGGTCGGTTCACTCATGGTGCGATGGATATGAGATGAATAAAAATGCTGCAGAGATAAAATTGAAGGTATGACCGCTCTGAGAATAGAATGACGGATTTTGGCACTGGATGGTATTCTATATAGGACACAATTCATGGGCATGAATCTGATGGACACGGAAGCAAAGAAGAGAGTTGTATTTACCTCCTCGAGCACCAAGCGGTAAAATATACGTAAACATGAGTGGTCTACCGTACTCGATTATCTCATTCCGGAGTTCTGATTCAAGTTAGGTGCATATCAGAAAGAGCATGATTGATTGGTGAGTACACGAACAGTTGAGTGGTGGGGTCCTAGTGCTCTGTGGGGCTTGAACATGCTCAGGCAGGTGAATGCGCAGGTGGATACGCAGTCCTTAGCTTGTGATTGACGATCCGGCTGATTCGTCGGAGCCCAAACTTCAATCGCGGATGACAACGAAAACGGCTAGCCAGGAAGTACATCCGGTCCAGTCTCTAGAGAAGGAGGAAGGGAATCAATACGCATGTTTTTATTACGACCGACCTAGCTAGATCAGGCATTTACATGAGCGACAGCATCCATCCAGAACTCCGGACGGCTTCGTGCCAAGGGACTCCCGGTCCTCTGCTCCCCCTCGCATGCCCATTAATCAAGTTCAGATCCTGTCGTTTCCAAACTAACATCGTCGCCTCCATAGTACTGGACACATTGCTCAGTGAGCGGCACCCTTTGAGGTCTTCGAACCAGTCCAACACCTGACCTTTTTGGTGCTCAGGTGCAAGACAAGCTGCGATAAACAGAGCCCATAGCGGGTACGGCATTGACCCACTAAGAGCATCCCGCTGTTCGTGAACTCGGCGTATCGCTTCGAATAGTTTCGGCATTATATCCTTCTGTATCTCGTCCGCATCACACCCGTACTGGGCCACTCGAAGATAAACCCAGGCTGCAGCCTCGAATGCCGCAGCGTTGATGTAAATCAGACTTTCCATGTCAGATTCTTCAGACCACTGCTCTAATTGGTTGAGTCGGTCCTCTATGAGTAGCAGCTCCGTAAGCATGACAGCTGCACTTTTCCTATCTGAGCCTGCTCCTGTATGACGCTGGATAATTGAAGTTATAAAAGTGATGTTCGAGATAAGCTCCGATGATAGCCCTGTGTAAGGGTTGATCTGTGAACGGCCGTGCGTTGTTCTCAAGACTGGAAACATGGACTTTCGCTGTGGTATCAGCCAGTCATTTAGGTCTTCAATCTCAAGCTCAGTTCCTGTAGTCGCAAGGAAAGCTTCGAATATTGAGAAATGGTCAGTAACAAAACGATAAACCTCTGGACTGAATGGTTTATGCCCATATCGTTTTACAATGGATAGCCCTCCAAGGGTGTGTATAGCCCATTCGCTGGTACTGTTCGTGGCGATTTCCATTAGACTATGCAGCATAACGGATAACAAAAGGCCATCCCACTCGCACTGACTTGTGCAACCATCGATGTTGCGGCTGCATAACAGTTGCCGCACGTCCTGGAGTGATCGCAATTTGTGTTGAAGCATAGACGAATAGAATGCCTGACGCTGACGCTGGTGATCAATATGAGTTCGGTTAAATAGACCGTGAGCTGCTAGGCTCATGATCATGTGTAAGAGGGGGCTGAATTTAAATGCTCGAGGTAATATTAGTTGTTGGAACGGGTTTCCCAGTTTCTTTGAAAGGACTCGATGAGCGGACCATTCTTGTATATCTACTTCTCTATTAATTTGGGTCAAGATCGATAATCTCAAGGCTTACAGTATTGTAATAACGTGCCATCGCTTTGCTCTAGCCTTGGTAGCCCATTTAACGATGGTGGCAACGAGAGTTCGAGGATTGTCAAGTCAGGCGTTACATCAGCTCTAGTGCTTGCGTCCACATAGGGAAAGCGTGACACCTCATCTGCCGCTATGTGAAACCACCGCAACCTACCTCGCGAGACCGGGAGTAAGTAATGTGTTGTCTCTGGTGTGCGATTGTGTGGCGCCGCTCTACCGAATGCCATTCCAGCACACCTCGTCTCATCTTCCCATTGAAGTCGAAGGCCATAACTGCAGGCTAGTCCCTGCCGGATGCACCGATTACAGGAAGGATGCTCTTCTACCAAGTCGTTTCAGCAAGGTAACTAGACCTCTAGGGGGCAGGTCAATCCGCGCATCGCTTACCGGTACACCTTCTCTTTTGACCTATGGCGTCATATTAGCCAACAACCTCATACATGCAGGAGTTGAGACATCACTTTTACAATTCCAACATCCTGTACGATTACGTCGAATGGACCGGGATCCATGGACTGAATCCATTTCCGGTGTATTTTCGTCGGCAGGTGCGCATCGACCTGCCTTTTCGTTTGAGTGATTTCTGACGTGGCGAAGTGCATGGAGAGTTCAAGCCTAGCCACGGGTCTGGCCGAAGAGACGGACATGCTTGAAAAAAGCCGATCAGCCCCACACATACCATTTCCGCGCGTAAGAGATTTAGCGCATCGACCTGCCTCACAACGTTCACAGCATTCCGCTCTTATGTCACCTCCTTCCCCACTTTGTTCTTTTCACGAGCTAAAGAATGAGGGAAAGCCCACGATATTACACCGTCATATTTTGTAAAATACCCCAGATCTACGTAAATCGACTTAGCACTTATGGTAGTAAACCATATAGTTATCGTTATCCTCAGGATTGGTGTTCTCCTACCACAGACTATCTCGTATATAACATAAGAGTTCCTATTTTCCTCCTACTCCCACGGCTTCATCAGAGTGTTTGCTTCCATCTGCTTGTCAAATTGAGGAATGTGTGTAGTATGGCACCAAGGCTTGTTAGACACCTCCTTGCGGACTGTGCACGCGAACCAGGAACACCAACCGTGACGAGGGAATGAGTTGTTGATGCTGTCACGAGTAGTCTCATGGATCCAGCTACCAAAATCCTCGATACCTTCATATGCGCCGACATTGTCATATAGCGTAGCAAGTTGGATCAACTGACCAAGAAATGTGATAGTTCCATCTACACCCATGTCCTGATGCCGAATGATGGCCTCAGCAACGGCCTCGGCTTGATCGGTGCTACCGCCCAGCACCTTGAGGACTTCCATCGCTTTGATGCCGCCATAGATATCGAATGACATGCGCGTCGAGGTGAAGTAAGCTTCCGCGGTACCAATATCGTGCAAAAGGCAAGTAAGTGCCCAGGTGGATGGTGAGACGGCTTGAGCATGCTCAGGCAGTAAGCGCTTTGCAATGATAGTTCCTAGTCAAAAGTTCAGCATTGCTTCCTAACCCGGGTCATTTCACAACTAACCCCAGTAAAAGACACGGATGGAGTGGTTGTAGGCTTCTGGGCTCAAGCGTGCCTTGACAAAGGCTTCAGCTTCAGCGACAAGCTTGTCTTCAGACGGGAACGGAATGTCTTGAGTCTTATAAGGAGGTACTTCTTGAAGTTTTACTACAGAATCAATAATCCTTTTAGCGCTTACGGGAACAGCAGTCCAACCGTTGGCCTGAACTTCGTTGTGAGACATGTTGTTCCTTTGAGCGATGAGGGTGCGTAGTAAAATAGACTTTGGTAAAAGGTGAAAATTTGTGTAAGCAGAAAGAAAAATGATTTCCAGGATGAAGGTTCCTTGGACATCTATATATACCCAAATCGATGCTTTTATTCACTTTCCTTACCCCGAGGGCTATAGCTTAATGATGCGGGATGAGGAAAGTGGAGGATCATTAACTGGCACTAGACCCAGAATGGTAAATAAATGAAATTTAGTGGGCCTCTGACGTTGAAAGCTCCCCGCTCCTGAATTTGAAATCATGAACTGTTAATAGACTCATGGAAAGTCAGGTTTACAACTCAAAGTTTCGGAGCGGATGGACCGGATAACGTACTCGGGCTTTATTCGTGACTGAATTACTAAATTGCACTCACTCTGCTTGGCTAATAATCCAGTGCCGTTCCGGATCAGACATCAATTCAACTCCAATGAGTCTACGGAAATGGGAAGATGCTGGACCTGCAGAAAACGGCGCCTCAAATGTGACGGGGGTGTTCCGTCCTGCCAGAAATGTTGGGGCCACGGCGTGGAATGTCTTGGTTATGCGAAACCCCTAACTTGGGTCAAGGGTGTGGCTCGACGTGGACCCATGAAGAACCGAACGTTTGGAGACTCTGAGCAACAGTCAATGCCGTTCAGGGAGGGGAATGAATTATCCACCTGTAAAAATTATCATAATCCGGCTCAAGCATCAGTTATATGGCAGGCCAGTTTGTCAATGCCGATGACGTTGACGGAGCCTTTGTTCAAGGACCTGGGCATCATTCCTCGATTCTTCATCGACTATTGTTAGTTCTCGCCGACCCTCTATATCCCGGCCACCAGCTTATCCATCTATAGTCTCGAAGCGCGTTTGTGGTAGCCTTGTCTTTCAAGATAATGCAGAGAATCCATATCGTAAAATAATCCCCTGGATTAGATCACCAATGGTGGCAACCGCTATCGTCACAGTAGCCGCGTGCCACTACATTCAAGATCTCACGGGATCTACTCTGCCTGGAATATCGACGCCAGCGACAGGTCAAGCACCTCCCCTTATCACGCCCAAATATGACATCGTTGGGCTGACGACATCTGTGAGAGCGTTGATTGACTACTACTTGCGGTCAAAGGAACTAAGCTTGAACCTCGTTTCATCTCACCTGACTTTGCATCGTTCGAAAGCTAGAGACAATGCCAGCGTTATTGCAATCGTGCTTCTGGCCGTTCTTGATATTTTTGAAAGCGGTTCCGGATCCTGGAATGTTCATCTCGAAGGATACAAAACGTTGATCGAAGCTGGATCTATCGACAGACTTTCTGCTTGGGATAGCAGTGTTGAGACTCTGCTTTGCGAAGCCGCCACGTGAGTACCTCTGAGTTAGGTATTGTTATATTGACATCAGCTGATACAAATTGTTTGTGTAGTTTTCAGATCCTTGGTTCTTCTCTGGCAAAACCAGGAGCTTTGAACAGTGAATCCACTCTCCCTGTAACGCAAATCAAACCTTCTTCGACTGTCGCGCCAATTGGATGCCCTGTTGCTATTCTATCAGCTATTGAAACCTTTGCCCTGCACCGCAGAGTCAATGGTATGTTTGCTTTGCCGTTCGCAGATGTCGAATATTTGAAGGACACACTACACCGTCTCCGTTCATACGATATCTCAGCGTGGGCGATGAATGTTACAGTCAACGATCCAATGGTGGGATGCATGGACCTAATGCAGCTCGGCACTATTTGGAAGCTATCAGCTGAAATTTACGCCCGCTATGTTCTCTTCAATCTTACCGGGGATGCTTCCATCCTAAACCCATCACTTGTTGATGATCTGATAGCAACATACACGTTCCTGGAACGCGAAGACGATAATCTTCTCAAGTGCCTGATATGGCCAACGTTCATCGCCGGAGCTGCGACTATTACTCAGCAGAAAAGACCGTGGGTGCTTGAAACTTTAGACAGGATCTGGCATATCGGACATTGCGCGAATACTAGGAATGCTGCAATGGTTTTAGAAAGCCTGTGGAAGAAACGTGATTCAATATCTTCCAGGGTTATGCCTCTACAAAATAACCTAGTGACAGCCGAAGGTTTATCAGTTGATCATAACGCTTACAATTGGCTTCTTGAGCTATCACTTTTAGATGGCTCGTGGCTTTTCATTTAACACCATTCATTGCATATGATAAGTTCATACAATAAAGATCGTACAATTTCATCTTCTTCACGTTTTTGACTAGTAAATGCCATCCAGCTCGGGTGGTATAATTATGGCCATAGGAAAGGCTGCGGGTCACTCCGTCTCTCGGGTTTGCTGTGGCGGAGCTATCCACTAACCGGCATGACGACGAACCCCACATCCCACAATGCATTATCCCGCGTCCCTCAATACCATGATCATGCAGACCGATTGGTCTTAGATGTAATTGCAATCTGCAACCTTGTTTCGGCCTGATCATCTATCCCACAACTCAACACTTCCCACCGCCCGCAATGCAATCTCTTCTTGTCCCTCGGCTCGCCAATCGCAGTATACAGCTTCTCTGTCGTGCATCTCGTTTGGCTCGGTCGCGTCATGCCGGCATTCGATTTTTATCCTCCAAAGCATCTACACGCGTCGCCGTCCTCTACCAGGCATTGGACCCTCCTATCATTAATGGTGTCCGCAAGCCCAAGAAGCCAGGCGGTTATCAGGACTCGGGCGCTGATATCGCCTACAACCTCGATCAATGTGATGATGTCCAAGTTATAACACCAATCAAGACGCCGGATCCCCTTAAAGATGGCGACTGGTGTTTTACCGATACCGAACAAGGTATTTTAGAGGCAATTGGGAAGGGCGCTAACTATCTCTGGTCAAATACCATTGTATTTGCTTCGCATCCATTGCAGACGTCGACTCAACTCGATCCCTTCCAAGATCGTGTCCGAGTCATTGGCCAAGATCCGTTAGTGGTCGACAAATACGACGATAAGAAGTTTGTCAACGACTACTTGCGGGCCGTTGGTGGATTCACTATGCCACGAGCCTTCACCGCATCCTCGCTGACCGAGGTGGCTCAATCGGCTGATAACATCTCTTACCCAGTTGTTGCCAAGCCGATTCGTGGGCGTGGAAGCTTCGGTGTTAAGGTGTGCCACAACAAGAGTGGGTTACTAACCCATGCTGAGAAACTTTCCAGCAATTCTATGGCTTTTATGGTGGAAGAGTTCCTGCAAGGCGAGGAGGCAACAGTGACTGTCATGCCCCCTACTGCAGAGGGTCAAGGCTATTGGTCTCTTCCCATCGTCACGCGCTTCAATCATCAGAACGGAATTGCACCATATAACGGTGTTGTAGCGGTTACCGCCAATTCACGAGTAGTGCCCGAGAGTGAGACTGGCCCTCTCCATAAGAGGCTAGCTAGAGAATGTGAACGAGCAGCTAGTCTTCTCAGGGTGACTGCTCCCATTCGCATTGACGTCCGAAAATTCAAAGACTCGTCTGAATCACCATACGCGTTGTTCGACGTTAACATGAAACCTGTAAGTACACCCTATTTCTTGGATGCTCGTTCCTCGACTAAGACAGGCACAGAATATGACAGGTCCCGGGCGCCCCACTCGTGATGATCAAGCCAGTTTGACTTTGCTAGCTGCCAATGGCCTAGGCTGGGATTATAAAGAGCTTCTGAGACGGATTTTAGGTACCCCAAGTTCTCTTAAAGCACTGAGATCACTCAGGCCAGTGGAGAAAATGGAAGATTCGACAGGCTTCTAGCCGCATTCTTTACATAGTTAAAGCCGGTGCTTTTAGATAGATAATAACAAGGCACAAAGTCGCTTTTAAGGATGCTCAAGTAGAAGCCGGGGCAGCAATCTTAATGTTAACTCCAATTGATTATTCAAAAGTACTTGATACCTCTTCTTTTAATAATATCATTGTAAGGTTCCGCGTAGGACTTCTTATCTTATCTCGTTATCTTATCTCTGTTATTCTTTGCACTGCCTTGACTCAATGGGAGCCAGCCAGGTTTTTACAGGGCTACTTAGGAGAGTCTAAGTTTGGTTAACTGTGCGACTAGGGTAAATCAATAGCTCTTGACTATTGATAGTAGCGACGGATCGAGAACATCTTAGCGCCACGCATTATTGCTTTTCTTTCTTCTACATAGCTGCCAGCCAACAGCTGGGTCTATACACTAGACTAAAGGAGGAAATTATCCCAATAGTGCCCTATCTGTGCTTTTTACTATCACACGACTGTGATTTAAAAGCATCGCAGCTGACAGGGGTCTTATTAGGTGATCTATAGAAAGCTCCTTTATAATTGGAACGTCCCTGGTACCCTCCGACTTTGCTGTTATTTTGTGTACTCTGTTTGCCTCTCTACTCTATTTGTGATCTCTCGTCGCCTCCTCCGGTACGTGGAAGCGGCACAAGCTTCTGGCCCTCTGGACGTCATTGATATGTCCCTGCTCAGGTATCATCATTAGGGAGACTGCCCAGGGCGGACTGGCGTTAGCGCAAATTCTCTTCAATAATTCTCGAGATATATACTCCTCATCATCGGGTTACACTGGAGATCCATCTGCTATCAGGTCGTTTACTGATGGCCCTTTTGGAATGGAGAAGGGCATCATTCTATCAACTGGAAGTTTAAGCACACCTTCCGGCCCTGGTGATAAATGTCCAAGCTCCTATCCCACAGACTTGTACGATGCCTACACTCAGACGTACTGTGGTGCAGATAGCTTCAATGGAGCCAATTTCTTATTGAACGTTGCTCTAATAAAGGCTAAAACATTCCTCGTCGACATGGTTATTGCAAGCTGTGATCCTGTATGAGTAATCTACTTTCGGAAGGACTGTGCTGAAACGCTAACAGCAACAAGCTCTGCCGATAAAGTCCTGCTTCTGATCAATGGGGTAAACTACGCAAAGGACGAGAACGGGGTTGCACTCGACTCCTCGTCAAAGTACCTTAGCGAGCCCTGGGGTATACCGGCACCTAATGGCGATACTGCATTTCTCATGTCTTCGCCACCACTCCGATTTTCCATCTCACCCAAAACCCCATCCGTCGAGTTGAGGATTGCAGTATGTGATCGTCTGGATGGATACGGCGATACTGCCGTTATGATCAAAATCCGACCCTGTATTGATTGCGACCAGCCGTTCAAGGTTGACTATGACACAACAAGCGTTACATCCACCACGACCTATGAAGCAACTTCTATCGTCACACAAGCAGCGTCCGGGACTGCCCGAGGGACTATCTCTCATGTCACATATGTAACTCCTTCTGCTGCCAGTACTACATCATCGACGCCAGACTCGACGTCAGAGGATATTACATCCTCAGCGGTATCAGCAACTTCGACATTTTCGACGTCGTTCATGGCGTCAACGTCAGGTTCAACTGCATCTGCCACAGCGTCGTCAGGGCCGGTGTCCTGTACCGAGATGAGAAATCCCTATGAAGCTCCTTCTGGATCAAAGTTCCAAGTTGATTGCGATTCATATGCAACCGGCGGCAATCAAATCGGTCTTACTCACAAGGCTGGCGATTTATCGACATGCATAGACCTATGTGCTTCTACCGCAGAATGCCAAGCTGCACTACTTGATCGAAGCCAGTCGCAATGCTACCTACTCGACGGGACTGACGGTCCGGCTTTCAACAATCTGTACGATATGGCGACGTTGCTTTCGTCTACGTCATCTACAACCGCATCGTCCGAGGCATCATCCTCAACCACTTCGCCCCCATCGACACAAACTTCGCTCTCGTGCAGTCATATGGTGAGCAGTACTTACACTGACAGGTTCACCATCAGTTGCGATACTATATCGACTGGGGAATCTATCTATCGACGAGCTGAGGAAGATAGCACGGAGAATTGCGTGGCCATGTGCGACAACAACATCAGATGTATGGCCATAAACTTCTACCCTTATCCCCACAGTGAATGTCACTTGATTGAGTCGTGTACTGGCACTCGAGCTTCCGTTGGTATCAACTTTGCTTCCAAGGCAGTCTTATCATCCTCAACCGCGTCTACATCACCGGAGTTCATACAGTCAACTCTCTCCACAGATGTATCAACTACAAAGCCAGCAACATCAATGACATCATCAGCGCCATGGTCAGATCTCACATCGGAGCTCACATCGGAGGACTCCCCAACATTAATTCGAGTTTCATCATTGCCAGAGTCTACAATAGCTACATCAATAGCTACTACAGCCTCGCTTGACACAGCCACCACTCCGGCGACGCCAACCACAATCAAGACATTAACTACAGAGGCACCAGTGATTGACACTTCAACTTTCATGACTTCAGCTACCGCAATCAATCAAAGTTCAACGTCAGACGGAGCTGGCTGCAGGAGGCGCAGAAGATCACAACGATAAGGTGGACAGGATTGGTGGGACCTTCACCATATGCCCACAATTCTTGCTTACTGCATGACGGTATTTGTGTCTATCATAAGAAGAAGGATAGATGGCAGGATAGAATCACTCATGTTGGGGTGTGGTCTGAAGCCCATTAGGCCTTTGTAGGTAATTGACCTTTTTGTAATTACTCGGGATTTGCTTATAACACATCTGGTAATAAAGATGGCCACAATGGGTACTTAATAAAACAACACTTCTGATTACACGAACTTTTATTCGACAGTTATCCTTCCTGATAAACCTTATCCTCCTTCTTGTAATTACAGGGTTAGGAGTTCCGGATCAGACGTTGAATTCTCTTCACATTCTAGACCGTAATGTTACTATGGGAGATCCTGCTGTTATAGCCAATAAAAGATCAACTATCCAAGAACTATTCGAGAGTTCATCCTTCCATGACCTAAGTTTCTTTTCCGCCCCAAGAGTAATACTATGGTTATGTCCCAATGCCAACCGACGACCTTCAACACACTTCTCCATCAGTTCTATTGCTTTTTGGTGCCGCCCAGCTTTGTACCACAGTGTTCCTATGTTACTCGTAGTCCTCAACGTGTCGGGATGCTCGTTACCCAAAAGGTCTTCCTGTATCCCGCGTACTTTGAATAAAATCTCCTCGCTCTTATCCAACTGCTGCCTATCATAGTAGCAAGACGCTAGATTGTTCATGCTAACCAATGTCTCGGGATGCTGCAGTCCTAGAACCCTCTCTCTTCCTGCAACAACCGATAGATGAAGAGTTTGGGCCTCATCTGTCAGCTTTCGCTCCCTGTATACTGTTACTAGGTTGTTACCGGTGGCAAGTGTTTCACAGTCTTCATCTCCATACAGTTTCCTCTGCGTCTGTAACACCCGCTCAAAACGGCGTTGAGACTCCTCCAAGTTGTGTTCGTTCTGGTATATCAATGCCAAAGTGTTCATGGCATTAAGAGTGAGACGGTGCTCGTCAGCAAGGGCCCTCTGCATTGTCTCAATAAGGGGTACTGCGAGTTCCTTCCATTCTTCGTACTTGCCCAGCTTCCATTAGAGTAGCACTTGATTACCCGAACTTTATAGTGTCTGTATACTCTCCTCCCCCAGTACCCGCTTCCGAGTTTCAATAGGCTTCTTCAACATCTCTATTGAATCCAGGTACTTCCCCTCTCGACTCAAATGCTCAGCTGCCCGGTGCAGAAGTGTAGCTGCCGATATTTGCATGAGTTCATTGTCTTGAATAGTCTGGTATGAAAGTACCGCGGTCGCATTTGGCAGGTAGGCACTACAGATTGATGTGTTTTCAAATTTGCCCTCGGAATAGTTATTAGATACTATCAAGAGTGCTTGACCCGCGTAAAGCGACTCTGGACGTCCGGTTCAACCAGTTTCGAGTAATAAGTTGTACCAGTCGATGCATACTAAGATTCCCTGTCATGGCCCCTGCGACAAGAGAAAATGCCGTAAGAGTACCTAGGTCGCACTCAAACGCGATATCGGCCTCGGCACTGTCTTCATCATCTGGCTGACCAGTTTCGCGACGTTGATAGTCAAGCAGAAATTTCTCCGGTATATCCACTTGATCAAGAAAGCTCATCAGGGATGACAACTCTCCAGCGGAAGTATGCTGTTTCTCAATCATCTCAAATGTGATGATTATAGTTTCAGTTACAGCGATGGATGTACTAGAGCTTGGCTCATCTGGTTCGAATTCTTGATTTAGTAAACGGATCAAGTGCCTATCCCCTTTTTTGAGCTGCTCGAGGTATCGCGATGTGGACATGCTTTGTGCTTTCATAAAGGCGGCTGCCTGGACGAGGGCCAACGGAAGCTTCTCTAACCTCGAAGCGAGAGCGAATAATTCACCAGGTTTGTAATTTTGCTCAGGTAACCTCGTCCGCAGAAGTGCTTCTGCCTCATCGTCCTGCATCTCGTCAACCTTGATCTCGCAATGGCCTTCACTTCGTGTGAGCCGCTCCCCAAGCTTCTTGTTTCGTGTTGTGATAAGAATTACGCTGTTCGCTGTGCTGGGAAAATAGCTGGCAAAACCCTGATTCTTGGTAGTTGTTGACTGACTGGAATCGTTCGACTCGGATGATTTAAAGAACATAGTCATGTCATCTGTATTATCGATAATCATGAGCCAAGACTGTTTGTGTTCATTTTGAAGCCAGCGCCGCACTGTTGCTAGAATATCTGTCTCGGGCCTATCGTGGTCGGGCACCTGACACCTTTGGGCGATTTCAAGGAAGGATCGGTGGAATTGTTCGGCATTACTTGCATTGACCCAGTAGACAGATATGTCCGGGTTTGAGTCCTGCAATGAATGTGCATAGGCTAACGCAATCTGGGTCTTGCTGCGATTCATTAGCTTAAGAAAACATGGTTAGAGTTTTATACCTACCCAACTCCACCCAGTCCGTAGAGGTACGCTCTATGGCCGGCTTTGAAGGGAGTCGAGCGCTTGTCGAATCCATGCTGATACCGAAGCTGCTGCAGGATGTCCTCACGTCCAATAAACTCGTTGTTCTTTATACACGGAACGATAACTACATAAGTCAGTAAACTGCTTAAAATTGTTCTAATCTCCACTGACAGTGCGTATCTGCAGAGAGCTTTTTGCGGTGGCCCTTCACTGCTCTTTGGGCTAAGCCGCGCAAAGCAATGCGCACCTTGTCGTACTCATGGTCATTCTCTGCGTACTTGACTAGCCCTGAGTGTGGTCAACTGATAGCACAGATATGCTCGGGGCTGGTCTCCCACGCACGACAGTGAGTCGCTGATGCCTTGCTAACCAGCATCGCTAACGGTCCATCCATATTCCATCTCCCTGTGCTGTCCTTCGTACATCTATTTAGCAGAGAGCCTTTCCCTCTTTGTAAGTGGAAGTCAACCTACTTGAATAGCCGTGGGGGACATTTTATTCATAACAAGACACAAGCTCCGACTTGCCTTCCGGTCCAAGTACATTGACAAACTCCCGCTGTAGGTAACCCAGTACCTGCGAGTTATCCTTGCTGAGAGACTCTACAAGGGCTTTCGAGGGCGCGTCTCCTGCCATGCTAATCAGGGAGCTAATGTCCATCCCCAAATGCGGAACACCGAAGAATGCGATCCCATAAACAGCTTGTAGAAGCCCGCTGTCTTCAGGAAGTGTCGACTTGGCCAAGTTTACCAGAGCCTACCATGAATTAAATACCCATTTTATTGTCATTGACAACATATATGAGACGCACCTGTTTGACTATTATGCCCCCAAGACTGTGAGCTATGAATAGTATTGGCTTTGTCTTAGGGCCCTGGTCAAGAGACCGTAGGCTGGCAACCAACTGTGTTGCTATGTCCTCGATGTTCTGGATGCTGTCACTTTCTGCTACAACTGACTTGTATCCATATGTCATGATCCGAGCCATGGATCGCTCATTAGACGGAGATGTAAGATCATATGGTAAGTCGTCTCGAAGCCACATATGTTCCCCGTCTCGCTCTCTGAAGGGACCAAATGCATGACCGCCCAGACCCGGAATTGCGATAACACTATGAGAATTAGTTGAAGAGTTTGCGTTGGAATTAAATACCGTTACTCAAGCTTGTGATCTTCTTCATCGGGAGACGGATTGGTGGTTATACCCAAGAACTCTTGGTCGAAGCTGAGTGTAGCAGGCCTGTTTATCGCCGTTGCTGAGCCTGGAAGAGGAATATGTGTGAACGATGTGACTTTCCCCGGGAATGTTGTTGCTGATCGGGAAGTACCTTGGAGCTCAATTGCTAGGGAGCAGACGACGGCGTCTTGGAGGACCTTTTGCGTCACCAGGAATTCTTTCAAGCGTTCAGCGTCCCATTCCAGGGGTATGCCACGGTTCCGGTGGGTTTGTCGATACTTCTTGTTGGGACCAGAGACCGATGGAGATTTATGAGCGACTTTAACAGGCGCATAGAAAAACCAAAGGAAGGTGCATACTGTAACAATGGCAAGAATAATTCAGTGATTGAAGTCCACAAGCATGGTTAGTATTGATTTGGAACATGAGCAGTGTTGGTCGTCATTTGCCCGGCAGGGTGAGAAATGAAATGATGAAGTACCAAGAAAGATAGGATTGCTTGTTTTACCCTCACTTAGTTGAAAATCTAAAATGCGAACCAGGCAACTGAGCTCGCAACGTTATCAATCGATTGAGGCTGAATGGCATTGTAATCCATTGGCTAGAAACTGTATCTGCTAACTGGTTACAGGGATGCCCTTACTGCATTTTCAGCTTACTGTGACATTTAAAGCTACTAGTCCTACTTCAACAATTATTAATATTTCTCCTTGCGATTAGCTTAATGGGTATGTGATTTTCTCCCTTTGTGATATAGCTATTAACCCTAGCACCCTTTCCACCAATGTCTCCCCTGCGATATCTTATACTTTCTCCATCTATAAACTGAAAGCAACAAACACTGCCAAAGCCAATGTCCCCAAGCCCAGAATACTAGGCGCAGGTCCTGTCACTGGAGCCGCGCTCTCTTTCTCCCTTGCCGAAAATATGCCTATTTGTGACGTGTTCATACCAGTCGCCCTAAGTTGTCGTAGGAAGTAGCCATCAAAGCTGTTGGATCCAGAGGCTTCGTAGGCGTCCATAAATTCAGCTGGTAGTTCGCACCAAAGAGTGCAGTTTCCGTAGAGGTTGACAGAGTTTGGAGAGCAGACCTGACTCATCCCGCCGTACGAGTCATTGGTCATAGCGACCCAAGCCGTTGGTACATCATCGCCAAGAGAAGGGAGTCGAGATGGTTGGCGATTTGTATCACACTCTCTGGTGACAATTTCCGTGAGATTAGGAAGTGAGCTGTTTGACATGTTGAAGGCTTTCGGTGGTAGATTGTGATTGGTCTTTGTAAAATTGATTGTGGTATGCAGATATGATAATCCAGCTGGTATGCAATGTACTGCGAGGTACTCTTAATAAGATGTTAAAGTTGTGTGGGGAACTGGGGATCAAGGTGAATAAAGAAATGCCTGAGACTTAACATAACCTCGTTACCTGTGGGCTCAGTGCTTGTGCGCCTGACTAGGCTGGATGATGTCACGTAAAAATCAAGGCTGTATATCTTGGCACCAGCTGTGCCCAATGGCTAAGCAAGTTGAAGACCAATCAAGATGGTTGATTGTAAAGAGGATCAGCATCCCTGCGTTTCAAGGCTTTCTGGGCATATTGAATTACCCATTTTTCGGACAAACTTGCGCTCGGAAGAAACATGGACCGCCTGACAGGATTGATGCATCGGGGAAGTCAGACGATCGTTACCAGGATGGGCAAAGCGAAGGATCGAAATAAGCATAACCTGACATCATTTAATGCGCCTTGACCCATGATCCGATTATTCCCTGTGAAGGTAAATGATATCGGTGAGGTGGTTAAGTAATGTCTGAAACACTGTAGATTCAGAAGTGAGGTATAGACTTGAAACAGGATATAGTTGCTGGGACGCACGTTATTAAATGATATGAAGTGCGTAACCAGTAGACAACAGTAACAATGAATGTGAAATCGGAATCGAACGGCCAAGGGATTCGGAAAGGTTATTACTAAGAAGTGATGTATTGGCTCTATCTGTGAAAAAGCAGTTCTTCGGTTATCAAGAGGTGTTGCATCGAAGTATGCGGCTGCTGAGCGGAGAGTCAACCATAGAACGTTATAGGCCTCGATCGGATAACCTCATAGTTGCCTGGATGTCGGTAACACCGATAAGATTTACGGCTGAGGTTGTAATGGGATTGGGGTCGGTATAAGAAGGAAAGCTCGGGGGCAGAGGTGGCAGAGCAGGTTCTGAATCGCAATCGTTAGGAGGACTAGTGTGTGTATTGCCTTGATCTGGTGACATAGAAGGTCGCTCAACTAGTCCCTGTTAGCTCACGAGGGAGACATGATAATGGAATTTGGCATGCCTAATCTCGCTGCTGTACTTCGAGGTATCCGACTGTCGTTGGAAATGTCTATTTGACCCTCCTGGACAAGCTTAGCTCCAGTGTCCATGGCTTCCGTTTGCACATTCGTCGGTGCATAAACAGCAAGAAGCCGAAGAAATTGTATTTCTGTTAAAACAGATTGATGATGGCCATTGATGATAGGAATCTGGCTGTTAAAATCATCCAAGTCAAATAAAGCCCATATCCCCCGACGAAAAAGAGGGATCTTTCCCTTATGCGCCTCTGGTCTACACCTCTCGACAATTCTGCCCACCTCGAGGAGTCCCTTATGTGCATCTTCAATGATTGAGTTAACTCGGTCGAGTTCGATTGGCTTCCGTTCCAAAATGTCAAGAGTCTCTTCGCGCAAGGTAATTAAGTGCTGGAGGTCTCGGTCGCAGGTACGGACCAGGCTGAGGCTTCGACGAACTTGGTGACTCGCTTGGCGGCTTTCGATGATGAGATTGATGAAATGGTATGTAATACTGCTTAAAGCCCCGACGGGGATGAGCTCGGCCATCATGGAAGACACTGGACAATTCGCCGCGACGAGGTTCGAGATGGAAAGGCGACAACAGCGGTTATGGGAGAGGCAGACGCCAATACTCGGCGCTAGAAATCTTGGAAAACGCCTACCGTCAGGAAGCGGAGGAAGCGCAGGTATTTGGTGAAAGGCAGGGCTGACTTGCGAAGCGACAACTCCGTGAAAACACGGAAACTCAGCCGCATCGTTATTGGCTTCACTAAATCCAGCTGGTCTTTCCGTTGAGCACATCTCCATATTTGAACTAGGGGAAAACGCAAACGCCACATAGTATGACATGAAGCAAGCAAATATACCATTGCCGCAATTGTGAGAATAAACACCTAAATTTACAGAATTCCAGCGACGACGAGCATGAGAAGCGTTATGTGTAGGTCAAGATAGAATTGAAACCCAGGCTAGGCTCAAGAATGCGGTGGAGGCGAGCCCAGGTGAGTCCAGGTCACCTGCCTGTTTCTCCAATGTAACCACAGCCACTATTTTACCCCTGTAGTTTGGGTGTACTGTGGCTTGGATCACCATGACCTTATCTACCCTCACGATGATCCAGACCCTTAGTCCATTGAGGCGTGCTTACATGAGAATCTTCTTACTGGTAAGTCGAGGAGGCATGCTCTCTTTAAAGGCCAGGCTTCAAGGCCGCTCTAGCTTCCATGATTCCATCCACCAAGATCGTTCAGAATCTTTCAATTCGACCGCGACTTGACATCTTTCATTGTTGAGTCCCCGGACTTTCGTCGCCGCCGGTCTTTAGTCCTTTGCGAGGGATCACCAACCAACCTACCAGCCTGACATGGACAAAAAACAGGGGTTCACAATAGCCATTGACCTTGGCACCGATTTTACAAGTACTTTAACCCATAATCTTGATTGAGAGAGGCGTGTTCAGATGTTAATCCATTATCAGAGGTTGCATTTTTGTTGTCGAATGACAACATACACATCTTGGACAGATGGCCAGGAAGTGATAATCCCCGGGATACCGAGGTGCCTAGTCGTCTTGCTTACGACTATAACAGCAAGCTTTTATCCTGGGGGTTCTATTGTTCTGCACATGATGCTCCGCTCCCCACTGGCAAAATTGAGCATCGATTCTTCAAATTGTGCCTTGACGAGGAGACTTGTAACGAGATGAGTAAAGCGGGCCTGAGTACAATCCAGAACGCTGCAAAGGCGTCAGGGTACGTCACAGATTACCTTAAGCAGATATACCGGCACGTCAAAGCGACCTACGGCAAGATGGTGGACGCAGATTGGACCAATGCGAAAGTGACCTTTCTTTTCAGTGTCCCCGCCGTGTGGAGTAGGTTGGATACGATCCATATGTTCAAGGCCGCTATTAGAGCTGCAGACTTCGGCACTGAAGGATACCGTCACTCGGTACAAGTCAATCACACTGAAGCTGAAGCCTCGGCTATTGATACGCTCAAGAGCGGTGTGGTGGCCTTTAGGTCTGGGGACATATTTCTCGCTGTAGACAGCGGTGCTGCCACTACAGATCTTTCCTTGGTCGAGGTAACCTGTGTCGAAGAAGACCAGCCCCAGATGTCGCAGGTAGCAGGAGTTTCTGGTATTAGAAATGGTTCAGTCGACATAGATATTGCTTTTCGCAAGCTTGTCGAGGAGCGTCTGGCTCAATGCCCTGATGTGTCGCTTGCTATCTGCAGCGGTCTGGCCGAGAACATGATGAAGAGTGAAGATTTCGCAGCGGCCAAGCATAGTTTTGGTGACTCTTCACACATCGATCGGGCTTATTGGATCAAGATGTCTGGCCTCCCAGATGACTTCGAGCATAGCCAACTCCGTGCGAATAGGGGGTGCATGCGCGTTGATGGGTGAGTCTATTTTGGAGTGAACATTCTCGTCGCTAAACAGCTGACCGATACATAGTTACGAGATGCGAGCGCTTTTCGATCAGCAGGTCAACTGCATCGTGACCGAGGTCTCGAAACAGATGGATTGGGTGGTAAATCACGAACGCCGTGAGAAAGTGGTATTATCTTAGACCTGAAGCGGGTTGTACAAGACTAATCGTCCCTATAGATATACATAGCCCTGTCTGGCGGGTTCGGGTCCTGCAAACATGTAGAGCGTCGGGTCGAAGACTACTTCGCACATCAGGGCATAAGCATAAAGTTCATTGTGAGCAAGGAGCCGCGAGCTGCTGTCGTCAGAGGCCTGCTTCAAAATCGGAAGCAGGAACTGAAGACACCAGGAACGCCAGCTATGGCTTCGTATGTAGCGAGAATAAGTTACGGAGTTGTACGACAGGAGCAATACGACCCAACGGTTCACATTGGCGAGGGACTAGAGCCGGATCGGTTTGACGCGGCGCTTCAATGGGCTGACAAGCAGATAAAGTGGCTTATTATCAAGGCATGGTTGAAGACACCAGGTGATTATCTACACAGCTATTAACTGAATTGGTAGGGGAATAAGGTCGACCCTACAGAACCGATAGTGTTGGGCATTAACAAACGACTGGGTCCAGGAGAGTCAACAGTGTCTGTAACCACCCAGATTGTGTCTTCGAGAAATGAACCCGGTGTGCTTCCTCAGAGCTTAATAAAGGGTAGGTCTTTGCAGTATAGTCATGTGGGACAGCTGACTGAAAATCACAGCCGGGGTTAAAAGGCTTTGCCAAGTCCAGTCCACTCTCACCAATCTTACCCCGGAGGAGCTTGTTCTTGTTCAGAAGCGTGGTTGGTATTGCTTTCGCGAGGGATATAAGTATTATGATTGCGAATTCGATGTTCACCTTATTGTAACCCCAGTCGACTTACGCTTCGAACTGTGGTTCCAAGGTCGGAAATTTTCACCGGGTCATGATCCCATCAAGGTTGAATGGAATTTGGAGTCTTGATGTAGTAATTATTCTTACTGCTTTACCCGCACTACATTCATACAAATTACCAGGTCGGTCCCGTAGCTGGATTCAAGCTAACACCTGGACATTGTTGCTACAACATGCTTCTCTCGTCGTTCTTGTCGTATTTCAGTGCTAAATCTTTTGAAACTCACGCCTCTCAACGCGTACAGGTCAAATCACAAAAACGCATACTTTAGTGCGGCTGGGCATCTATACTCCGACACAAGATACAAAGCACTAGTCTTGTCCAGCTTTCAGAAGCCTGGAACCCACAGGGCATAGGCGCAGTAAGACCACACCACCGGCTCATGGCTCAACTGACAAAGGATGTCACCATAGCTGCAATGCTCCAGCCTCAATGAAGCTTAAGTCTACTCACCCCACAGTGCGATGGACTTTGCATCAGCCTCAGGTTGCAAGGTCCGATCCTACACGGAAATAGCCAACGGCCCAAGGCAGCGTTTCTTGCTACGGATCACATAGGTCCGTTAACAAGCGGATATCATACCACCAGAGGTCTTCTCAAGAGAAATAGGCTGAGGCAGCTGCAGACACCTACAGAATTGAATTCTACCAGGCTGACAGAGGTTGCAAGGTCACGTAGCTATTCTTAGCTCTACTAGATGTAGTAAACAATTTAATATCTCTGAATGACTCCAAGTATATGGCTTGAAACCATGTAGAGATATATATTGCATATATTCCACTGTTATTTTTCAGACTCTATTATTATCATATACGCTTTGCATCGTCTATTGTGGTCAAATTGACTCTTATCTCTACCAGCCCTAAGCATCAAAATGAAATACCTTCTTTTTATTTCTCTTTCAATTGGTAGCATTGTTGATGCTAAATCCCGTTTCTGGACTTCTCATCAGGACTTATGCCCCCAAGGCGATAAAGCCTGTGGCAACAAATGCATCCCAGAGTCCTACACCTGCTGTCCGTATGATGTTGTCTGTTCACCCACAGAAAGTTGCGTGGTCGACTTTAATGGAGATCCAGGCTGCTGCCCGATTGGTACAATCTGCACTGGCAAGGTTGGCCCTACTAGAAACATCGAAGATCCCTTACCCAGTGCTACTACTGGCATGGCCACTGCCACCGCCGACAAAGAACCAGCTAAGGCTGTCGAGTCTGAGGATCGTCAAGAGGACGCTTCAGCTAAGGGCAGCGCGGGTGCATCCAATCGACTTGATAAAAATGTCAGCTATCTTCTTATTGGTGCGATGGTTCTTCTGATGTAATTGAAGTTATCTTGTTGCGAAGTTGGTGACTTTCGGTTCAGATTGGGATCTATTTAACACTGTGAGGTTCTTGAAACACCTTAACTCGGTCTTTACAAACATTTTATAACTGAACATTCTAGGATATATTTGTACTTAGTTGTAATTGCTATTATTGAAATCCGTTTCTGTTGTTTTATTATTATATTGTGAGGCAGATATGTAAGATTTCGTATTGGAAACTTTTATAATCCTTATCTCCCTCGACTCCTCTATGTGAAACCTTAACCTAGATCCGGCGAAGATATATCTAGACGGGATATTTGTGGGATCCGAGCTCCCCCACGTGATATCCCGACAACAGGGGTGCAGCCGTGCAGGCAAATTGCGTACTCTGGAGCACCGTAGTCCATCTATGTAACAACTAGCCACCAGACAATACGGATCTTTTCAAAGCTCTTTTGTACTTGGTTCATCTCTGGAACTACTGATATTTGGAGAACAGATTACATCATGATGCAAACTTCTGAGATCTTTCCATGGCACTACCAATTTCTCTTCGTGGTTCTTGAGGTGTGAGCCCTGACGCTGTGTCGTGTTTCAATGTCTCTAGCTAACTGACCTGTGGATAGCCAACAGCAATTTTTATTGCCCTTCTTCTGATTCCAGTCTCACCAGCAAATCACTTCCATTCTCTCGCCCCAGCCAATAGCGCTGGACCTTTCTGGTCGCCCTCAGCATTCGAGACGCGTTGCGATGCTGAGTTAGCGTGGAATACCCCGCAGCTACGCGGTCTTTGGTACGCGTACATGGCTGCTCTGGCGTTTAGTGGAGTAATTGAGCCGATGCTTCTGTACGTGGCGCGTTATAAATTGAGGGAAACAAGCGATGCCGAGCAGGTCATCAAGGCGGTTTTGTCCTCATTCTTGGTATTCGACATATTTCATGCTGGCGCGACATTGGCCGTCACCGGGATTGCAGCAGCTCTTCCCGGATCTAGCATGCATATCTACGCTATGGTGAACGTTTGGGTTCCAACTGCATGGTTGCTGTTGAGGGTCTCGTGGATTTTGGGCCTTGGGAGAAAGTCGGCTGTGACCAGGGCCAAAACGGAGTAAGGCGTCTTGTCACTGGAGGGCCATTTCACTTAGTTATGAATTATGCAAAAGCGTAGCTGAATCTATTGTCAAGCCGAGCTTTGAAGATACGGCGCGGCTCAGACATAAATTGACACGTAAGAGAGCATTGGAATTCCCGTTATCTATCCCGTCTAGCCCACGCGTCTGTTTTCGTTCACTCATGCGGGGCTACTTCAGTCCATCGAACCTAAATTTCGGCCCGCCGGGACCATCCGGCAAACCGACCAATCCAGTGTCACAGTTCGTTCGCAGTTTTCTCAATCAGGTCATCTGCTTGACTGATCCCAAGTAGATCGCGATCTACGTGCCCATACCTTGTTTATTCAGTGATCAAGTTTAAAAGGCCAATTGGATTGAGATCAATTGGGGACCACTTGACTACTAAGGGATTGGTTGCAGCAAGGCTTTCTGGTACTGTCAAAGATCATCCTTAGCATCGGAGCTACTATCCTACCGTGTCTTGGCATGAGGATCTGTTTTGGCTCCGGAGGAAGACTCCAATAACAAGTCAGTATGCCTCAAACGTGGTTGACTCTAGTGAGAGCTTGACAGATGTAAATGGAATCGTGTCTGACTTGAGGCGGATTGCTTCCCCAATCGAGCTATTGAGGACTTGCCGATCTGACTAAAACCGGAAATATAGAGCAAGATGGGATTCAAAGCGTCGGGCTACTAGACTTCTACTTACCAGCCGCCTGATCATGGATCCAAGCGGTGAGAACTTACGAACAATACCTGGAGGGTGGAGTTCAAATTGTTTCCTCTGTTTCTTTGCGGAAACCTGGGTATTTAAACAGTAAATTGTCCCCTCGACAATCTTCAATATCCCTCATAGACTGATTCCACAACACACTTTCCGCGCACTACTCAACCTCCCGAGCCAGAAATCACAAGAGGGTGATGTGCTGCTCTTGATACTTTGAGTCCCCAGCACGACATGACGTGACTGCCTGGCCATCCATGAACCGATACATGTAACACTCTCCAACCAACTGAAATTCACCCTCAGCACCTTTTGGCCTGAGAACAAAAGGAACATCCGCACCAAGTAGAACAGCACAAACATCTCCAGTTTCCATAGCAGAAGGTCCCATTCCCCAATATCCATCAACCGTATTGAAGAAGCGTCGATTAACAGCATGTGACTTGAAACTTGGAGTGAAGGCTTTGCGAACCTCCAAAACAGTGTTCAAATTCCAGAACCCATCGCCATCTTTTGGCTTCAGGTGAGCTTGGTAGAAGGTATTGTTGAGATGCATGCAATAGCCTGCCAACTGCTCAACTACTCGCTCACAGCCGTCCATGGGCTGGTTTCCTTTATGCTCGTAGTGGCACGCAAGTGTCGATGCAAATGCCATCATCGTCTCGATTGGTCGATACGGGTGTAGCTTCTGACTTGCGACGTCCCAGCATATATCGAGGAGCTGCGCTCCGAAGTCCTTGTCCTCTTCGAAGTCGGATACCGTCATTTTTCTGGTGAACTGATCAATCTGGCCAATAATGATGCCGGAAACCTTCAGTTGATCTTCATTAACTTCGATTTTGGGCGGCCTCTGCTCCTCCTTTCGAAGACTAGCATCCCATGCTTCCCAGTAAGCATCAGCATGGCTTTCTGTTTTTTTATTCCATCTCGGTACCCAAGTCGGATAATCAGATCCATGCTTCAGACTAGCCTCCGTCTGGTGAGCCTGAACCAAGAAGTTCAGTGAGTCCTGAGCTAGACTGGCAGCCAACAATCGATGCTGTTCCTGTACATCTATTAAATAGTTTGCCTGCAACCACGGCTTGTTTGTAACAGGATTCCTGGCTTTCGGATGACCAAGAAAGGCATACACGTGATCCAATTGATTGGTAGCATTGAAGTATCTCGAAGCCTCCAGAACAAGGACAAAGTCGAGTGTGCATTGACTAGCAAGAAGTTCGGCCCAAGCTCTCAACAATGGTGTTCGGTGTATCCACGAATCTGTCCTCTCATAGGTAGACCAGACATTCCAGACAGCGTACAGAGGAGCCCCAGAGAGCTTTTGGGACGTCTCAGGACCCAATGCATGTCTGAGCTCCTCGAGGGAGTAGACGTTCCAAATAAACGCGGCGATCTCACTAAACTCGACAGTGCTGTCTCCCCAAGTCGCTGTTGCCGACCTCGCAAGACCAACCTCTTGAAGGACCCACACACGAGAAAACCAAGAAAGATCAAATAGCCTTCCAACACAATCCTTTCCGTTGGCGCCCAGTACAGAGCTGTGAACTGATCTTCGTCCATAGGGTCTTGCCATTGGACGTGGCTCCGGCGACGCCTCAGTTTTCATAAATACTGTCGGCATTTCTTCTTCGTCAGGGTAGAAATACTCCTTGTCTGTCTTGGTGTGTATTTTGTAGTTGATGCTTTCTAGACAACGAAATGCCTCACTTGCGGAGCCTTCGGGATCGGGACCAAGCCAAACAACCACATGATGAGCGTTAGTGTAGATGGCACCCATCAAATCAACCTGATGGCCTTTTTCTACATTGTCATTCTGGTTGATGCAAATGGCATCCGCCCATGCAATCTCCACTGCATCAACCTTTCGCAGTCGGCGGAGGCCGTCCGAAAGACTTCTTGTGATTTTGCAATCGTGTCCTCCAAGTTCGATGTCGCCAACCTTGTCTGGATTGCCCCAGACGTAAGAGAGAGCTGTGTATGGTGTCGCGTCATCTAGAGTAGATACGAAGAGGTCGCACACTAGGGGATCGCCTACGGAGCCTGGAAAAATCTTGAGCAGCCGAAAATTACGTCCAGGTGGTATGGTCGTGTAGGTGAAATATTGAGAATCCATGGCTGAGTTAACGATGTGAGAGCGTATGATTAGGGTTTGACAACAGAGAAAGAATGAAGTGTCAGATAAATATTTAGTGGTAAGAACCCCACAATTGGGCAGACGAGACGAGCGGGGTATTATATATCAGGGTAAGGCTGCTGCTTACTCTCTGCCTGATACGCGGAGTAGACTTGATCATGAAAACACAGCCACGGGATAACAATTATACTAGTAATTACGACCGATCGAAGAATTGTCAAGATCCTCCCAATAGTTCTTGTATCTAAACCCATCTTGTCTTCTAGGGAAGACATGGATGATAACAGAGTGCAAGATAACTTTCACAAGATAACGCAGTCATCATCTCCTCTACACACTGAGCATACATTTGCTGAACTCTTCTTATATCGCCTGGTGCAGTGTGGACAAGTATCTTACATAGTCAGCAACCCGCGTGCAGTGCAAATAGCTTTCAGATAGAGACTTACGATATGCACACCATGGCGAAATCTTGGTATCGTAGTGGAGGCGGAGGAAGTCGCGGCCGCCTATTCTGCATTTGATAGGGTTAGGCATGGCTTGAACTGGTGGCTACCCAGATGATAACGAGGATAAGAAAGTGGAAAGGAGGATAGGATAGGATTGATGAAAGCGAGAGAATATCTTCTCAGAAGGAGGGGGAAGTCTACATATACCTAATAAAGATTTAGGGAACATTCGCAGTCGTTCATCTGTCATATTGACATGGTGTCTGATACGGATCAGGATCCAATAAATTAAGGCTTGGAGCTTATTTCAACCTGTGCCACACATTCGCAGCGTAAGCCGAGTTTACGGTAGCTTCCCTGGCAGCGTAATGCTCATATTCTACGTTTAGTAGGGTGAGCGTGGTCTGATCGCACTTTAGCAGGGCGTAACATGGTTAGTCATGGCTTGTCAATGTCATTGGCGGGATTTGCACAATTGCTATCCTTCACAATGTCATCTGCCGCGTGGACACCTTTATTGTGTTGCAAATGCTACCCCAACTGGGCCATTGACTCAGAACTACGTGGAAAGATGGCTTATTTTGTGCTACAACCACATTGACATTTTCAGCACAGGATATCACTCTGGCGAGGCTGCTGCGATAATCATGCAGGCGATGGACGAAGATGAGACGCTATCGGATCATCTTAGTTAGGTAAGTCGGGTTTTGGTTACACGAATGCAATAGACTGAGAAGCCTGTAAGAATGCCGGAGTGCGGATAAATGTAGAATAGAATAACAACAGCACGGTTCATCGGTAGATAAAGTTATCAGTGGTGTTTATACCTCAGGCGAGATTGAAATTCTATAGCCGGACTTTTTAGGAACAATTGTTAACACTAACTATATACGCGAAGGATAAAGTATGCTGCTATCCATGGTCCTCTGCGACTGGATAGACATGCTTTCACAGTCTCATCAGTAGTCGCCGAGGTAAAGACGGTCTTCGACCAGATCTCCTGCTAATCATCTTGCGACTCTAGGCAACTGGAAGTCTGAACTGAGCAGGTGTGTTTCCATTAGACGTCGCAACGGTTGGGTTCGAGTTGCCATAAAAGTTGAGGCTATTGCCAGGGAGATACCAATAGATGCCAGTGGGTCCACTCTCAGAGGCACAGCTCAGGAAACGATCAGAATCAGCTGTGCAGGCAATGAAGCTGTAGATGGCAGGGTAGGCTTCAATGAAATCCGCCTCTTCGAATAGGAAGCCGTAATTACCACCGACGGGTATGACGGTGTAGGCATAGACTTTGGAACCATCGGAAGATGTGGCGTAAAGTCGCGAGGTATCTGCCTCGAGAGCGAACTCTGGTTGGGTTCCGCGAGCTTCTGTGGTACCGATAAAGCCACTTGTTTGTAGGTACACACCAACTTCACTGCCATCGTCGAGGCGGGCGAAAAGAGAGGCTTGCGGACCCGATGCAGTGGTGGTCGACTCCTCGACCGCTGCAGTGGTAGTGGTCTCAGCGAGGACGGTGGTGGTGGTTTCAGCAACCGTTGTAGAGGTTGACTGTTCCGCCAGAGCAGCGGTAGTTGACACGTCAGGAGCCGCAGTAGTAGTGGAGTCATGAACAACAGCGGTAGTGCTCATTTCCTCTTCGGAAGTTACAGTGGAAACGTCACTGATGGGAGCGGTCGTGGAGACTTCCTCGCTTGCAGCAGTAGTAGTAGTTGCACTAATTGAGGTGGTCGTCAGAGGCCTGCATGGCCCCGCAAGAGCGAAGCCCGCCTGTGTAGAGACGAGGCAGATAGCGAGTGATTGGAGGGACAAACGCATAGTTGGAAAGAAAGGACGTGGTTAAGTGACCACAGATCGCGTGAATGATAGTGAAAAGAGAAGGATGAGTTGAAGAATTCAAGCAGTTGCCGAGATGGGATTTTAAAGAAAACGCTTCTTGGTCTCCTTAATTTCCCATGCAGTCGGCTTCTCGAGCGATCGAAAACTATTGAATTGCTTTGACGTTTAAAGCTTGGCGCTCGGCTCTTGTTTCAACAGCGCCATCGTAATCGGTCAGCCTAGTTGTAGGTGGTTAGACACCTGCCGGTCGGGGTTAGTGGTGATCAAGATAAGGTTTCCTTTGACAGATTACCTTTTTGGAGTATCAAGTACCGCATTACTGTTCACTTCTAATTTCCAATCTCTGTATACATGGAGGCTACCAAAGACTAATATTGTAACAGAAGGAGAGTACCGACATACTGATGCAAAATGGCGATGGAACAGATGCGTGGCATGGGAAATTGCACATGTTGGACATTGATGACTGTTAAATGGCTATAAATCACTATCCGCGTTTCTGCCTCTTCTGCTATATCCTCTATTGACTGTGATAACTACTTACTCATGTGACACAGTGGCCTCTGAAACAAACTAATCTTTATCTGCTACCGCTTATGTATGTCCCCGGTCTCATTTTCCAATCCAACACCTACTGTCCGTTGACCATCTTCCGCGACAGAATCCACGTAGCCATATCTCAGTCGCTTCTGCCCCATCATCTTTACGACCTCAAACGCCTCCTTCTTGCCAGCTTCTGCAGGCAATTCCACATACTTGGAACTGTGAACAACAGTGGATGCATAGCCAAGTATCTGTGGTCCAATAGCCAAATGAGCAAACACGATACTCACTATACCACTAGCCAGGAGTATGAGAGAAGATACCAAGAATAGAGTTGTCCATGGCCAATTCACAGTATAGAGCTCCACGAGGTTGGTCCTTTCAGCAGGTACCGTAACACTGAAATTGAAGCCAGTATCAGGTTGCATGGCAGTTTTATACACCTGCCCTAGAAGTAAGCAACTGTTGATTACTTGCGCCAAGCGACGACCAAACTCTCGCCGGGTAGTGGTATTGAATAAGTCAGCATCTGCCTCATAGTTTTGACCAGTGATTGCATTGACCCTTGTATTGTTAAGGTATTGCATTGTGATGTCAGGGTTGTCGGTGTTTCCCTCTAAGAATGAGGGTATCGATGACACGCGACCCCAGACATTTTCCCAATTAAGCATCGTGATATTCTCCGTAGCGTGCTTTGCGAGAGAGATACGTTGAGCGATAACAGAACAGTTTTGCGGGGTAGATGTTCCAACGCGAGAACAATGAACTCGTGACTCAACATAACGCTGCACCGCGTAGCATTCAGCCTTCACTTCTGTGTAGGGTCCGTGTGTCCATTCCTTAAACTGCGCCTTGTAAAGAAGATTTGCTGGCTTGACGTTGAGATCAGTCTCGTTCATGAAAACTCTGGGGTGGCCACTGGCCAGACCGCCTTCTCCCGGCTGCTTGCCCAACCGGCCTGTTATGTTGATTGGAGTGGACCAGTACGGGCCAACGAATCTATCCACCGCCATAGACCATGCTGTTTTCAATTCGGAATTGCTGTGACCATGCCATGTACCATTGGGCTTCGATACCTCCGAACCAAAACAAGGGTTTGTCCAATTAAAGAAGGGCCACTTTTCCATGTTGTTCTTCATAACAGTCAAGTTCCAGCATTCAAGGTGGAGGTAGCTCGACTCAAGAGAGAATGTCAGGTTACCTGTGGGAATTTTGATGACTGGAAGTCCGAGCAATGCTGAGTACGAGTCAGGGCTTGGTTCAGATGTAACATTATGCCATCTATCATCATTGATATCAAGGTTGGGAATTTTAACATTTCCCCAAAGGTCCATAGGATCGTTCTTCCTTGCTTCAGATGTAAAAAACAATGCGGCGAACATGCTTTTAATGTGCCCCATGTCCCGAGACTCCAAGTTATCCATGGTCAGATTAAGAGGGAAGGGCTTTGTTAGCCGCGTCTCGGCGTCCGTGGAGAAGTAAACCACATCAGAGGTTGAGTTAACAGGCTCCAACTTGGATCCGACTGTCCTCAGTACGGCCTGGGATCCTAGTGGCGAAAAGACCCATAGTTATAGAAGCACAAGTCCAGGGATATTGAACTTTCTGAGGCAGAATTGTGTGATGAAGGTTGATCCAACAGTACGACTGCCAATCAATTGTTCGAGAAGCCCAAGCGTTGCACCCTTCTCTAATCTCCATCGGGCAGCCTCGAAGACCATGCGTCCTACAATGGAAGCAAACGCAATCGGGAAAGCGGACGCAATCTAAAGACATCAATCAGCTAGAGGGCAAGGACTGCCATAAAACCAAACTGACAACATTGATTGCATTTGTCCATTTCCGATACTCTTGTTGGTCTGTCTTCTTGTTGTCGAGACGCATTATAGCAATGGCAAACGCTACAAGAGCGATAGGCACAAATGTCGCTGCACAGTCGGCGAAAAGCCTGCCAGGCGATAGTTTTCGTTTAAAACCCGGTTCACCATTTTTCGATTTTGGTCGAGGCGCATCCGCACTGTTGACGCTAAGATCTGTAGCCGTGGTGTCTTTCTTACCTTTAGTGTCGGGAGGATTGTCTGTAGATGGGAAGTCTGCCAGGAGGTACGATGGATCGGAAGGTTGAGCCATAGCGCGATACTATACGGAGGATGGGGAGTGAGAGAGAAAGGAAGCTAAGTACGGAATACGGATATTATCAGAAGATTGCCGAGGGCAAATCGGTGACTTCGAGACCGGGAAAGCGTCCATAGTCCTGGAACTAAAATCTGACTTATCTTGGCATCACAGGGGCAGTCCATGCGTATGTATTTACCCATTGGCTGGAATACTATTTACCCTTGATTGTAATCTCGTCCAGGATTAGTGCATCTCAAACATCTCCACAGTCTGGCAAATTGGATGGATCATAGGAACAAGCAAAAAGAGACCTTAGGGCTTGGGAATTGGGACTTGACCTGTTGTGTCACTATTCGGCTATATTGAGCTATTTCCTCCCTCTACTCCTCTGAATCATTATACGATTCTAACTTCTTCCCTTTAGACAAAATATGTTGCTGCACAAGATAAAGAACGTGCTCGTTGCGAAGTTGACAGCGACAATAATAGTAAAGTTCCTAACAAGATAAAACCGTCCACAGATCCAACTCGTGATTCGTCGCCACTGCGGAGACGATAGCAGCAAGGACTGAACATAGATGCCTGCGTTTAGACACCCTATCAGTAATGGTAAGTCTTAGGCTTGCGTGGGAGGCCGATCTATCTCTAGCCGTTGGAAAGACACCAGTAATTTCGCCTAAAGAGAGTGCAACACGAGAGACCATGAGCGAGATACTAACCCGCCCCCAAGTAATATTAATAGGCCCACCGTCTATCAGGGGACTATAGAATATCCATCGCCATGTCATAAGGGAGAGACGCGAGCACGAAGGTTATAAAAGCGAACTGAGGTGTTGATCTGTTGCTAGTGAACTGGGATATGTATGCTAAATCCTCTAGCAGATCATTAGCGTTCTGGTTTTTATTAACATGTCAACCATCTCCCGAAGATGATTTCATATCCTTGAAACGGCTTTTGAGTGACAAGTTCGTTGTGGAAGGCAGTGTGGTCGCCATCTCGAATACGGGGGACGGCAGGAGGAAAGCGAAGCACAAAGAATGCGACACCACGGTAGGATGCCGAGATGATAGGCAACAGCTGACAGATGGTTAACATGAAGAGAAGGACAAGAAAGACAAGGTTGAAACGCTGCCAGAAGATTCATCCGACTTGCGGCATATCCTCGACACGCACTGGTCTGATGGATGCTGATAAAGCATTTAAAATGTGTTGTCTCTTAGCACATCCTGGGCTGCTGATTTGGTCAGGACCATACAAACGTCTCTCCTGCCTCTGCACAATGGCTCAAGGAAGACTGCAGTCTAATTTGTGACACTACCTGATAGAATTTCTTGTTCAGTGGTATTCAGGACAGGTAATTGGTTGCTATATGCAAGTAAACGTGTTGACTATTCTTCCCCTCATCTGACATTTTGTCAATGACGCACTGTTCGGCAAGGCGCATATCGCAGAAGTTGTTAGTATACGTTCTCTCGGTCATTTATTACTGGATTTCAATCTCCCAGTGTGAGGATCGAGAAACCCAATTCTATTCCTCAGTCTTTTTCCGGAGACTGTGGCGCCCTAACATGTCCACCCGTCTATAAGACTGACAATAGCACACTTGTGCGTGACGAGAACAAGTGTTTATAGGTAATACTACTACGCAGGTGAAAACACTATGATAAAACAGTTACAACCAGTTAAGTCTACAGTGCCAACACTTAGCTCTTCGACATTGAGTCTCGGTATCTTGACAATCCTTCCAGCATCACTTTTAAAGATCTGCAGCATCAACCTCGCACTTTTGGGGTTGTCTCACCTGGGTGCCCGGCAGGCTAGGTAACGAAAGTTCCCGCAGGAAACGGATCTACTCCGCGGATCAAAGGTTCCTGTCATGGATCGTCATCGAATCAATGCCTTTTCGGCAGGTTCAAATGGAAGGATCGAGAGGTGTGGGAGAATGTGTGTTATGTTCCTGCACGCATTGATAGCGGATGATCATCTTGACTATTCATCAGTAAATCCTATTGATGTAGATCTTGTCGGTGAAGGTAAGAGTTGTTAATGCAGAGGTGAAAAGGTAAGACAGCGGTGGGATATCAGTCTAGGCTGATCAATATGAATGACGAGAGAATCCCTAGCGTGATAAGCAGTGAGTGACGCTAGCTTTGCAATACCTTTCAAGTACAAGTAACAGACTATTCAGCTGACTATAATTATATCAGAGGCGTAAAAGTAACAACAGTTCGCATTCAATTGTATCCATCTGATTCTAACGCATAACAATAGTTATGCAAGTCTAACCGTTTCTTGTCCTCCGCCCGACTCGCTCTCCTATGAGTATACAGAAGCGCCTTGAGAGGCTGGCTCAACGGATTGAGCTCACCCTGTCCAGTCCTGAATCTCTCACATCAGCCTGCGGAGAAATTAAATATCACTGCCGGCAGATGAAGCCATGAGATCTTCAGTCATGAACTGGATCTGGGCCAATTATTTTTAAGTTTGTCCGAGGCGAAAATCCCAAGGTATATAGATGAAAGCAACATAATACTGGATCTGGGCCAATCGCCGATTCGACCGACATCCGCGAAGGATCCTTCCCAGTTCAGCCCCCAAGAAATGACGTGGTTTGCTTACTTTTTGAGACATGCCGAAATGTGTACCTGTTCCATCACACCCTTACCATTCAGAATGGTGCGTGAGGTCACTTGGATCTTTTGATTATGGGACTCCGGTTAGGCTACGAGGTGTCTGATTGCTCGTAGAGAGCGGAGAGTGTAAGCTATGCGGGGAGGTTTAGCTGACAGGATCCACATCGCTGCCACTTCAATGCCGATCCGACAACACCGAATGCTTTCCTATTGCCAGCCTTGGGACGCATTGGCCCAAGCACCTATTCACAAGAGACACGCACGAAAAGAAGTCCTGGTGATCTTTCAGTGACCCAGTCCTGGCGATGACATCACACAGCCAGATGTACAGTAACGCTCCTATACACTCTAGCTACAGAGACTGGCAGTGGCTATAATGTTAACGTAACAAGTATACCAGTAGAAGTATTTGAACCATGAATTGGTATATAAAGAGTAGCAAATCCCCAAAGTTATCGGTTTCCAAATCATCATACTTGACTCCTTTCTCATACCCTTACAAACAAACACACACAAAACACATACAGTACCATTAAGATGAAGACTACTGGAATCTTTACTATTCTCATTACGTCGATGGCTGCAACAGCAATCGCAAGTCCCAACGCGCTGCCCATGGGGGTTGAGGTTGTCGAACGCGACGGCAAGACCATTGTCCGGGAAGTGGTATGCCCCCCTAGCCTTGAACACACACACCACTGGACTTACCTCCGAGACTAAAACCATATTATAGCCACATGCACTGTTGAGTCGCGGACTTGAACCCCGATGCCGAGAATGTGTTGGGCAAGGTGGTAAATGCACCATCGGCGATGGCAGCTGCTATGCCGAGGATCCCCCATGTGAGTAGAAACCATTCTTTCATGGATCGAGCGGCTCGACTGACTTTTCCACAGTGTACTGTACGTGGTGCGGTGACAAGTGCGGATCTCGTTGTGTTCGTCAAGGACAGACTTGCCAGCAGACATGTGTTTAGGACCAGGCAATAGTGGTACGATACATCTGTGCCAGGACGGAGCATATCGAGTACAATCGCTTTCAATGTATCAAGTTACATTTCTTGACACTCTTTATAAATACTGTGCCGTTATATGAACATAAATAAACACCCTGTTACTATATCAAAGATACTATATTATATACATGTTAAATGTTGTCGTGCTCTCCTTGTGCCTGTCATTCCCATCACTTAGTAATGTAAGTTTCGCGAGGGTGAGAAGTCTTCAGTTGCTGTGGTTGCAAAGCTGAGATGGCAAGGGTGTGGCTAAATTCTAGTGGGAGCCAACTTAACAAGAATATTCTTAAGATTGCAAAATAAGAAGCGGACTTTTTAAGTCTACCAGCACAGAGTGTTGCGACAGTAAAGCTATTCATGGATCAAATAACGTTTGTAGGGTAGCTAGCGTCTGAGCCCCGCCTTGCAAAATTGTAAGCGACATAAATATATGGATCGTGTATCCACAAGCACGGTTGATACAACAACAACAACGATTCAAAACAACCCATCCTGCATATTGAATAGTTCCATCAAAAACGCGACCAATTGCGAAACACGCAAAGAAAATGCCTCTTGAATTCGAAATAGATAGCTGGATTCAGAAGATCGATCCCTCCTCCAAACCTATCGCACGAAAAGAAGAGGCCAACCAGGAGCCCTTTCTGAAACGCCGACGCGTCAATACCCTTACCACAGACGCGTCGCAAAACGAGACAAGCATGCACTATGAAAGCAGTCTCAATTCCTCAAAGCGCTCTCGAAGTGACGATTTGGAAACACCGCGCCCGACAAGGCGAACCATAACACCGAGAAGCGAGTCTGGTACCTCATTGCCCTTCACACAATCAGGTACCTCACAACAATCGGAAATCTCTTCACGTGCCGAGCAATTGAGCATCCTTCAACTTCACAAGAAAACCGTCGTGGCCAAACAACTGAGTACCTTCCATGATAAGCCTGCGACATTGGAAATTCTCTTGGACAAAATCGACCTCGTTTCTTCAGGCATTGGCATCTTGCCAACTTCGCACGCTCCGCTATTTAGTAATCTCGACAAGGAGATTTATAACGATTTTAAATGGGCGCAAAAGCCGGTATTCAGCAAGTTCCTTTTCTCAAACGACCGCGATGATGTTGGCCAAACACCCCTACCTGAGACTATCCAGTGGATCCTTCACGAGGCAGCTTTTTGCGACAGCAAAGGCTGCTCTGAGAAAGATTGGAATACTGAAGTTCATCATCGGGTCCTTGCAGCTGCATTGAGACCGTTACACGGTCCGCGGAGAGACCAACTATTTGACTTCAGACTGAGTACATCTGCTTCTGTCATCCCCGAGTACCATGTTACGTCAGCATCTAAGGGAGCTGACTTTTGTATGTACATCGACCCCAAGCAGGATGCAAGTCCAACCGTCGTGGAGATAATCGGGACTATTAAACAAAATCTACCAATGGGCGTCTTCAACCACGTTAATCTGGGCCCTCTCTCGGACAATCCCATTGCTGTGGGTATCGAGACCAAGAAGACAACTGGTGAAGGTTGGGAAAATGCCAAGCTCCAGATGGAAATTTGGATGGCATCGCATTGGCAGTTCCTGCGTAAGCTTCTTGAAATGCGACAGCACGCAGCAGAAAGGCTGTCCACAATGAGGTCAAGAGCAGGTGAAATGAGTTTCTGCTCCGACAAGATTTGGGATCTACCAGAATTCATACCAGGCATTATCATACAAGGCCACGATTGGTATCTGATCGTCACGACAGCAGAAGGAGAAAAGACAATATTCTGGCAGAAAAAGACGCTTGGGGATACATCGAGTTCAAGAGGGATTTATCAGATTATCTATAATCTGCAGCTATTACGTCAGTGGGCCCAAGAGGATTACTGGAAGTGGCTGAAGGATGTTTTGCTCGAGTGGCCACAGTCCGAAGGAGAATTGGTTTTTTAAGTGGTTCATTTTACTGCAGATTGTCCATCAGAAGATCCCCTGTATTAAATCACAACCTAGCAAAAAGCAGAAATAAGTAGAATGTATAACGATATTACCTCTTATCCAGCTCAATGACAATTGCTACACTTCATCCTCCACTCGCCAGCTAGCTCCTACTCCTTACTAAACGCAGGTACTATATAATTCTAACCTCTCCCTCTTTACTACTCCTAAAGAAGTCCCCCAATCCTTTAGCTTCCCAGTTCGAGGTCACGATACCGACTCTAGTATACGTTCTAGGTGCATTCTCTACAGGTATCAAACATAGACCTCTGATATAACCTATGTCAAAATCGGCCCACAGCAAGAAGAAGACTATCTCTGATCGATTGATCTCCTCCGTAGGATGGTCTAAAAAGGTAAAATTCCAGACGGTTTTTGTCCATCGATCGTCAGGATCTGAATCATCAGAGGCTGAATCCTCCCAATCTGAGAGTTCCCATTCATGGTCTGGTTCATCAGGGTTATCTTTTCTCATTGGGCCCTTTAGAAGAAGAAATCCATCTTTGACGGCACCAGTAGGATCCTCTCCAGCAGGGATGCACTGCGCTTCTAAGACCTGGGCTAGAGGTTCACCCCAGGTCTTGTGGTACCTTTCATGATACAAGTACCAGTATCCCGCTTCTACGAGCCCATCCCATCTCGTGATGTAGCCTACAGAGAAGGGAGACCAGGAGGGAGCCAGGTAGCCTTCCCACCTCTGCATTGGCTTATCTGTGCGTATGTGCCAGCATAGAGACTTCAATAGGTCATTTTCCCATAGTCCTGCAAGATATCTCCCGGCCCCGTGTGATTGGCAGAGCTTCGCGAGACCGGAGAGAGCTGGTAGTCTATCAGTGTCTTTGGACAGGATTAGCCTTCCGTACAGACCCAGGAGTTCGCGCCATTGGACATAGAGCCTGCTGGTAGTTTGGATCCTATCTTCATCTGGATCCTTCATTCTCGAGTTCCTGACTATGCTAAACTCAGACCAGTGGGTAGCCTCTGCCTTATCCGCTTCAATCTCCATGCACTCGCACTTGAGGCACTGAACGCACTCCCATATCATCTCACTATCAGTAAAGTGGACGATCCTTCGTGCCAGTATGTTCTCTTGGAGGACCCAGCCTCTCTGATTCAATGGCGAGGTAGTTATTTTCCATCGGTGTTGAGATTTCCCGACGATTGACGGGTCAACACTTATAGGTCTGCTGTATATCTCGGATGTGGAAGAATCCGGGTTCTTCATATGCGCTACCTTGATAGAGTTGCTGGGATTGAGCTGCACTGAGTTTCCGAAGTAAACATCCTTTCTGTCTATAAACCCGTCTGAAGGTTCTGTTGCTTGAGATGCTGCTAGGACCAAATAGGCATTGCTGTAAATTGAGGCCATGTTGGAAGACTCGATCTCCCAGTCCAATTTATCGTCTTGGATAATGCAAAGAGAATCAATCCAGAGGTATCGAACTCCGATGTTGCGAGTAACAGTGATGGCGTCTTGGAAGGTCTTGGGAAGGCTTTGATAGCTGATCTTGTCGGTATGAGTTGCAATAGTAACCGTCGTTGTTTGCAAAACAAGACCCTTACCCCAACAGTGACTTAATGCCACATATGGAGCGATCTCATTTTCCGAAATGTGAAGGTGTATCCGATCATTGGGTTCATCTCCAATGTCAAGAACCCGGTGTGGTAACTTGGCGTTCTTGACTGTACATTCCTGGTGTTTTGAATTGCAGCTCTCAATCCACTCATTGATGAGTGCTTTGTAACTTTCTCGACGACCAGTTGACGATACTCTGCCAGGTTTCACCAAATCCCACGCTGGCTGTTGTGTTCCAACAGGGAAGTATAGCTGGTAGGTAACGTCCTTGATGCCCGCTCTGTTGACTGTTCCCGAGACCTTGAATAAGCTATTATCCCTTTTGAACACATGAACTCGTAAGTCAGCGAGATCTTTATTATAGTGAGAGCAACAAACAGAGACAACAAGACATTGACAACAACCGTTTTCTCTTTCCTGCCACAGTTCTTCTAGATAATTCGCGGTTGTCCTTCCGGGAGTGTCAAGCGAACATGAGTATATCAACTGATCATCCGTCCAAGTTGTCAATGGAGCCTCCATAGTACGAACAATAGGATTCCGTGCTGCGTTCAGTACAGAGATAAATGCTCGGCCAAGTTATTGGAGGGTGAGACGCGGGGTACCTTAGCCCTGCAGTGGATACACTACTCCACTCTACAAGACTTCCGGGAGAGGTCACGTGGGGCTCTGGTTTACAGTCCAGTCGGCTGTAGCTGGTCAAGGGATATCCTTTTAGGAATGCCTTGCCTTGCTCAAGACTTGATTCCGTGTCTTAGGTACCAGCCTTCCAGTATTAAAATGCCTTTGAAATGGAATATCTCAGACTAGCCTCGGTTTCTTAAGCATACTCTTTTCCCAATGGTGCACACTCCATACAAATGTCTTAGACACCTACCCCTTCAAGGGAGGCAAAGGAGACTGCCACAAGTTCTTTAATCTCTTGGTATTCCTCTAGTTACAACCTTACCATTTCTTGGAAAGTCAACTTCTCACATCTATCTCGTCTTTCAAGATGGAGCTACCCATAGCTCGAATATTTTCGACCGTCTTCACAACACTCTTTTTAGTTGCCATAGCCTTGAAGACACTTTACCCGGGAAACGATCCTTATCGATGCCGCGCTGTCCAGAACACAGGTCGCTGGATAGACCCACCACAAGATGAAGCTGGAAATAGGACACCCTTTCTTCACTGGCAGCCAGATGGATGTATACTACACCAATATGACTCCGAGGATGCCCGTCGGTGCTTGGAAGGCCGTCCGATCGTCTCGGTTGGAGACTCGACATCCCGAAATGTGGCTTTTGCTTTTAGTCGATTGGTAAGTGACGACGAGAACATTTTATACCTAGCACTGACCTGGCGTAGATTGGCAAGAAGGAAGCGGTCTCCGATCAAGCACACATGCCCTTCCCCAACCCAAACGCGAGCCCCTTCATTATGACATACCATGGACAAACAATAACGCGTTTGCCCAATGCCTGGCTATCCTCCCATGGCGATGCTGCGCAACAAGAATTTGTCAACAATCTTGACAACTATGCTAATGAGAAAAGAGACGTCCCACCAATTGATGAACAAGCTAGTCCTGCTTTGTTTTATATAAGCGCAGGTGTATGGTTCGGCCAGGCCTTCACTCACGTCAGAGAGAATGACACAATACAAGCTAGCGATAATTCAACGGAGGCGAAATTAGCCAACCGAACGGCTCCTACGACTGCCCATCCAGACCGTCCAAACATCCCTTGGAAGACTCGCTTTGCTTTATATAAAGACCGCTATTCCAAAATTGCCCAATTCATTGACGACAATACTCCCGAAGATGACCCTTTCACATCGCCAATGGATCCGATTGATGGACTAGGTAACCAAATCTTCTACGCCGTTCCCGCAGGCCCTTATTATGTGGGAGACGACCCAGACAGACTTGCCCTTGGCGCGCGAAAAACCGGAGAAATCCACGAGATACAAGACTGGCTCCGAGAGAATCAAGATAGGTGGAGGCTCCCGATGGTTTGGTCGGTCGCCATGCTTACCTTTGGTCAAAACGAGACTTGGGTTGATCCGCACAGAACAGGATATCACGTCAAGAAGGAAGTCCTAGATACTCGGGTTAATATTCTACTTAACCTGAGATGTAATGCGAAGCTCGATCGCATCAAGCCTTACCCGTACTCACGCACATGCTGCACTGATTACGGAGTGAAGCCAATGACTCAGCTCGGTCTTGTTGCTTTCGGCATCTTCTACCTTATGGTATGCATCGTCTGCGAGATAGTCGATTTGTGCGGTGGACGAGATGAGCCGCGGTTCAGCCTTTTCAATATGAAGGCAGGAACCCTGGTCCTCGCGCTACTCATGTGCTATTATGCAGACCGAACCCAGATGATGGCGAAGGGTAGCAAGCTTTGGCAGCCCCAAGATTTTGTTGTCTTATGCATTCCCTGCATTGCAATTCTGCTCACAATGATTCGCCGTACCCGATTTCGCTCTCCGTTGGACACGTCAGACTTGTTTTTGGAGACAAAAGAGACTGATGAACCCTTTCTCTCGCGCGAACAAACCGATGAATGGAAAGGTTGGATGCAGTTCTTCATCCTTATCTATCATTGGACTGGAGCCGACAGAAGATCAATCTACGTCTTCATTCGTCTGTGTGTTGCAGCGTACCTGTTCCAAACAGGCTATGGGCATACTATCTACTTCATCAAGAAGAAGGACTTCTCATTTCCTCGCGTCGCCAGTGTACTTCTTCGACTCAACATCCTGAGTTGTGCGCTCGCATACTTCATGGATACAGACTACATGTTTTACTACTTCTCGCCGCTCGTCTCTTTCTGGTTCCTTGTCGTTTACGTAACCATGGCGATTGGCGGTAAGCGATACAATAGCGAGCCACAGATTGTGATTACGAAGATCTGTGTCTCCTGCCTCGCACTCTCGGTTGTCTTTATGGGAACGCCATTCACTGAATATCTCTTCAGGGCTCTCAAGCTCGTGTTCAACATACAATGGGATGCAGAAGAATGGCAATATCGCGTCACGCTCGACATGTTTATCGTTTATGTTGGCATGCTGACGGCAGTGATTCATCACGAGATGAAGCCAATTACAGTTGACTTGAATCTGCGTATCATCCTAGCTGTGGCTGGGTTCTTTGTGGTGCCATATTACCTCAACTCCACATCATACCTCAAAATGTCATTATACAAAATCTGGCATCCATTTACTTCGTTTGTGCCAATCCTTGGCTTCATCGCCTTGAGGAATGTGTCCGGTCAGGCGAGGAACTACCACTCCAAAGCCATGGCATGGCTGGGGAGATGTTCACTTGAGACCTACATTTTGCAGTTTCACTTGCTCCTCGCAGGTGATACAGAAGGCATCTTGATTGTGGATGGTCTGTTTGGCGATGGGTCTTTGATGGGTGACAGGTGGAGAACATTGGCTATTCTTGTGCCAATTTTCCTATGGATAAGCAATGCCGTGGCACAATCCACGAGCCACCTGGTCAAAGCTATTATGCATAGTTCTCCAGAGGAGCAAAAAATTGGAGCCCCACCATTTGCGTGGGCTGAAAAGATCCCTGGTAGCTCCAGGATTACGGCTGCGAAAGTGCGAGTTTCATGCATCCTGATATTGATGTGGGGCCTCAACATGATGAGTCAGGGGCATGAGGTTGGCGCAGCACCTGATGGACCACATGAGTGGAGAGCTTCGCCCCCGCCTCCAAAGGAAACACCGTATTAGTTGCATGGGGACCATACCTATGTAATAATAGTCAAGAAGGACAACGGTCATTGACAAGGAATTCTGATTAACTATACTTGAGACAATTGACATTGAACGAAAAGCCTGTGTATTTAACAATCAGGTGCGATAGGAGTCATTCAAACGGGGAAATAATTCCAGGGCAGCCTTGTAATAAATGTCCGTCTTTTTCTCCTCGTCCATCTGAAACTCGTCAACAAACTTGGTAAAACCCTTACTCAGTTGCTCCGGCGCATGGGGGTAATCACTCCCAAAGAGCAGATGACCTGGCTTTGCAAACTCTAGAATCATAGGGAATACCTCCTTGCTCCCAGCAAGAGCGGTGTCGAAGTAGAACTGCTTGGCCTGATTGATCATATCATCAGCACTCATGGTCTCTCCAAACTCAGGGAGAGATATCATGGTGGCTCGCTGGATAAGCGCAATAAGGGTACCGCCGCCATGGGAAAGAATGATTTTAACGTCAGGGAATTGCTGAAGACGTCTGTTGAGAATCATGTCTATAGCTGTACGCCCAGTCTCGTGGGGCCAGTCAAAAGCGGGCATGGGAAGTCGCTGGTCGAAGTACACTGCAGAAACGTTGTTGATGGGGTGAACAAATACTACAGCTTTACGACGATTGAGTTCTTCCCAGACGGGAACATATTCAGGATGACCAAGATATCCCTCAGGTGTGGCGTAGCTAGTAAAAAGTGTGACGCCGTCTGCCTTGAGAATGTCAAACGCGTAGCGTAGCTCTTGCAGAACCAGCTCTGTGTGCTGAAGAGAGGGCACTGTGGCGAAGAATCCATTCACTGGATTCTCGTCACGGAGCTGAGCATTATACTCATTCATCTGCCGAGCGACTCTCGCGCTCTCCTCTGCATCAGCGATGTGAGTGACTCCGGGTGTACTGGCTGAGTAAATCGCCGACCCAATGTTGTATGTCTTGTTGAAGGCTGTGTCGCTTTCAACGGTCCAGTTGGGTACTTCCATACCTTTCAGACCAGCTGCCACTCCTGAAAATGGATCAATTGAGATTCAAACAGTAGATTGATGAGCGTTTGTGATTGTTACCTTGAAGCTGAGGAGGGATGATATGATGATGGACATCGATGCGAGGGATGTGAGACATGGCGATTGGTTACTAAACAATGAAAGAGTCTGATGATATATTGAAGGAGTCTGTTGAAGCGATAGTATTTTGAGGGACTGCAACAGTAAAGAGGACGTCCATTTTATAGGTCACTTTGATGGCGGCACTGCCGTCAAAGACATTTTGCCTCGACATTCGACCGGATCTTTCAATCTGGTCGTGATCGGAAGATGAGGAGAGCTTCGAATAAGAGGTGTTGACGTCAAAAAGGCCATTATTAACAGTGTAGGTACTTTTCAAAGTAAGTGATGGCTCCTATTGATTGGCTGAATAAGTTACATCCCGGTCCATCCGAAATAACTTCCGGCTGACCCGGAACCATTCCGTCGTGACCCCACATTAAATCACAAAGGAACGCGTCGGATTCCCTGGGAGCTCGAGATGAGGAGCTAATGAATACAGTTCACGTGAAGTTACTTGTCAAAGAGTAGCCGTTTTTCCGAGTCTTACAAATGCTGATCAAGAATAACTTATAGCAATAGGCCTCGTCTTGAAGGCTAAACGTTCGCATTGTGGAAAAAAAACTCATCCGGAGCAATCCAGACAATGACCTAGCTCAAACATTCTATACTCAAAAACGGCAGGTCTAGTACTGAAATACATTCGATCTAACGAACGGGAAAAATCATTTCAAATTGATATTACACATATCAATGCTGGTTGCAAGCTTCTACCAACGGCACATTATGACTTGTGCAATTGATCTGTTTAAGGAGGTATAGGGTACGAACAGAGGCTTCAACGAAGTCATTGACCAATTGGGTAACGACGGATCTAACCGACGGGTAAACTGCCCGAGCCAATCAAAAAGCCCTATGGTCTTGACGCGTTTCGTGCCTAAAGGCACCATCGACGCGCTTTGCTCCTGCGATTGCACAATATAGGTTGTGGACTCTTTGTCGTCTTTCTTGTAAGTACATTAAGATTGCTCTAGAGACTTCTTCTGAACAGGTTCATGGAGACTTCACCATGGACTTGATAAAGCTTGCTTAAATTGCATAAAGACATCTGGGGTTTCCTTGTCTCAAATAGTAGCCCCTTGGCAAATATGGATAGAGCAAGGTGTCGGGGGTTATTAACTAAGCTTACCTTTGAGAAGGATCAAATGCTGAGCGCCAAGATTCAGATGTGAAGAATATGTGTTGTCTGTATACGACCTTGCCAAAGGGCAAGGCTGACTGGGATCGGGTAATATACGAGGGATTTGTCCCCCGTAAAACTTCTGGATTCCGTACCCCAGCATGCGGAGCAATTAAGGTTAATTCATGGATACAGTCTTATCCACTGGTACACTTGTTCACGGTCCTCAATCCTTTCAAAATAGACAGGGCCCGAGATTCCCTAGGTCACGCTCAGAAGTATCGCACTTTTACACAGAGTTTTAGGGTCCAGACCCGACAGTGTCTTGGCTATACTCATTCCACATTGCTTGCCAAGCACAAGTCACCTGCCACGCTGTCTTTGCGCGCGCGGGGACTGGCCCTATTACGCCCTTAGACAGCGGTAAAATCCTTCGGGTGGATCGATCAGAATCCTACGGGTGGATCTGCGGTGCTTGGAAGGATTCAGGCGAGAGACGCTTCATAAGTGCACCAAGGTCCCCTTGATTGGGGGCGGGGACATATATGGCTGGCCAATAGGACTGTTGCATTGGAGCATCTTGTAGAATTTCCGTCTGATTAGTACTATCTAAAGTAGCTAGATATTCCCGTGCATGCAACGTAGAGAAAGAAAGGATATGGGCCCATAACTGGAGCCAGGTGAATGGACCATTCATATGACGATGTATACGAGCTACCTAGGTATCTTGGCAGACCCCATCTTACGTTAGTAGAGGCTATGCACAGGAAAGGAAGGCGCAGTTGAGATACCTTCGAAAGGATCGACTTGCGAAAGATATGCGCAGGATAGGAAGGTGCCCGCAAGATGCCTATGAAAGCAGAGACATGAGAAAGCTATAAAGACCACAGCCGTTCTGCCCTCAGTTTGCAATCAACAGCTCAATTAACAACGCAATCCTCAACCACTCTTCTGCTCTAGAACTCTCTTCAAATCAACAAATACTCAAGATGAAGGCTGTCACCTCACTCGTTCTCCAATGCGCCGCCGCAGTGAGCGTCGCTGCTGTGGTAAGGCTTACACCTAATTCTCCAGAAAGGCAATCAACAGTATGCTGACACTCTTCCAGGCTCTTCCTGACGGTACCCAGTTGGCCGCTGCTCCTATGGAGGGTTACAAAATTGTTCCCATGCAATGGGAAGGTGTTATCAAGGAGGGAGAGGCTCCCGTTTCCCTGAATGGTACCATTGAGGTAAGACATGCGCGAACACTCTAAGCTGTCTGTAACTATACTAACCCTGAGTGTCAGTCGGTCATTGCTCAGATCAAGGAGCTTAACCCAGAGTTCGAGTTGGCGGAGGAAGAAGAGGACGACGCTGTCGCCTCATCCGGACTTGAAGCACGCAACCCAGTAAGATCCATCTTATTGCTATTCCTCTTAGCTACACATTCTAACCGACAATCTAGACTCATATCATTTGCGATGTTGGCGGAAGCGGTTACGTCGATGTGAAGGCTGCCCGACGCGAGAACAGGTACCTTCGATCTCTGGGCAACAGTGTATGCGGTGTGAATGGTGGTCCTGGCACGTGCGCTCGCGTCTCCTGCTCTTATGGCGATGCTATCTGGCTTTGCAACGACAACCGACACTACATCCAACCTCGGTGCAGCTACTTGGCCGACTATGTTGATCGCATCATTTCGCGCTGCAAGTCCACAACCAAGAGCCCACCTTGTACAGTCAGGCCGTGCCCTCCTAGCTGGAGTGCAGAATTCGTTCGGGGTCAGCAGTTCGACAGTGACAACTACAACGTTATTGTTGGACGAAGCAACTGCTAATTTCTTCATCGGCCGCATCATGGTCATGCCAACAACTATGATGAACGTTGTATCGCGGCATCCCGTGAAAGTGGGGAGCCAGGACTAGGACCTTACTGATAGAGGATTTAAGCTGTTAGACTAGATTACATTCTTCCGACGCCTTGTCAGGCCTCGTCTCAATTAAAATCAAGAATTTCTTGGCTATTCGTTTAATAGCGCATTTGTGTGAAAACTCAGAAGACGGATCTTTTGCTCGTCTTGCTTAGCAACAAGAGCTTGCCACCCTTGTGTTACATGTGGCAAGCGGGAAGCCTGGGCGGAAATGGAGCCCAAAGAGCGGTAGGGGTTTGCCCCTAGATTGAAAGGGATCACAAGATGGGTAGAGGTCGTCTGACTGTCTTGATTTGACCGCTTATGTGATGTTAGTCCACTGGTAGAAGTCCACTGATACGCGCCAAGTCTTGCAAGTCTCGCACCCGGCTTGGCTGTTCCATACTGGGATGGAAGTCCAAGTGAGGCCAAGGATAAGGTTGTCCCCCGTCTTTCATTGACAAGGAGTACAATTCCCTATCTCCTCTACTCATAAAATCTCCTGCAAGGCATCGTAGAGATCTAAGACGGGGACAATAGCGATTATACTAGGCCAGAAGGTCATCAGTCCGTCCAGTGTTCCCCCTACGGTCTTTTTAGCGTCCAACTCGCGAACCAGACCAAAGTTCAGAACGGAAATCTCGGTAAGAAGTCCTCGGAGCAGGTGTCGAAGTTTCTCCATGAGGAGACCATCTGCTGGTCCTATTTCCAGAGATTTCAGAACCGAGAGCGCGGCCCAGACCGAAGACAGGAAGCCTGCACCACCTTCTCGAGACCAGAGGTATCATAAGTCACTGAGATGTTCGACATTCTAAGAACTTCTAGAGTCGTTTGCACACCTTCTATTCTAAGGCATGGAAACCGATCACGAGAACGCTGCCAATACTGGATTCTATGATCATATTCATAGTTGGGCGAGCCCTCGAGGTAATAAAGATATCGCGAAAAAGGGGATTCCTGCTACGCTGAAAGATCGCAAAGCTGTGGTGGTAACTAGACAGTGTTCAACCTTCAGAGCGCTATTCCAATGCAGATGTTGACAATAGATCTTGGATCGTCAATAAGGTATTACGAATGTTTGGTACCTGCGATAAATTCAACGTTCTATACTAGTGTACAATTCTTACAGTTTGACATTCGTCATAATGAGAAGCGAAGTCTTTCCTCAGTAAAGTCCAACCCTCAAGTGGTGGATGATATGGTTCAAGAACAAGACGAAGCTTACATCATGCAGTTTCTAGCTCCCGACTCAGTCAACAAAGTGGAATATCGCCTGTGCAGCCATCCTCCGAATCCACCAAACGGATCCTCCACATCGCTCGCCTCTTTCCTCCCGTCAAAGGTGAGAACTCTGAATTTTAGGACGGCGACTTGTTTCTCGCGGTCCAAAGTTGCGTGCATCTCGACCATGTTGTCAATGTCCATAGGCGCAGGTGGTGACTGGTGTGGATCGAAACAGCCTCTCATTGTGATGCATGTAGGTGTCTTGGAGAGTACCACGAAATGATTTGTGAAGTATGTGCCTTGAATCTGTTAGTTTGAAATGGCTGGAGAGCGTAGGGGCAGATTTACCTGGCTCATATTTGCTTTCCCGAAGATCCTTCTTCTCCCATACGTCGTCTTTGCAGTTTTCGTTTTTGAAGAAGGTCATGATCTTCCTTTGAGGCGCATACCCTAGCTTGGTAAGTACATGTCCTCAATTCTGTGTACTTAGACCCTTACCAAAGCCTCCCCACATCCCAGCTGCGAACCTTTCAATTAAAATAGTGCCACCATTTGTTGCGTCTTCAAGAAGTTTAGGGTCAAGCTTGGTAAATGGCACTTCGCGTACACAAGAGTCAGCAGAGACGGGTTTGTTCCATGGATTAGTCTGCTTGAGCATCGAGTGCGTGAAGAGTGATTTGCCATTCACGGGACCGAAGGGCTCGAATTTGCATTGCCTTGTAACAAGGTGGAAGCCTAGTGCACCAGTAACAGAAACTCCCGCTGCTACTTTCGTCACCAACAGCAGTCGTTGGCGGAGTGTAGAGGACAACAAAGGCATAATAACAATTAATTGAATTAACAGGATAAAAAACCGGAAGACGGCAAGAGAGAAAGCAAGATTTTCCGCATGGACAGGGAGTTCAGGACTAGAAATAAGAGTTCTTTGAACCCACTACGTGGGTACAGCCTCCACAGCAACAACTACGCCTCCACCAACAGCTTCAGCTCTTTCAGCGCTGTCATTCTGGAAGACTTCCACCACCTCGGAATTCCAGCCGCAGAGACCAACGGACGCCAAACCAATCAGGCACAATTTTTCACGCTGCCCCTGTTACTATTCTTAGCTTGATCCACTTTAGCAGTCATATACCGCTGACTTATATCCGCTGACTCATTCTCGATGGTTTATCGCTGTTATCTTCTTTAGTAGGATCCACCCAACGAAGAAATCCAGCACTTACAATTGTAATTTTACTAAATGAAAATAAGCAGGTAAACAGCTCATACCCTCGTCGATTAATGAGCTTCTTCGATGCCAAATTGCAAAGAATTCTATTTACTACTCTAATTGCCTCTCAATGCGTCGACGGTCTGCACTACCTAATCAGTAAACACCCTTCCGTGCTTGGATACGAGAGTCATTGGATGCCTGGACATCCGCAATTCTACCCTTCTGAGGATTCGGGCTAAAGGTAATCTGTTACTGTTGGGCGAAATTGGTTGCAGAAACTTTGTTGATTTCCAGCCTATCGACAGGAACAAAAGTGGTGTTCTTGCGCGGCTTGGATGCATCATCCAAGATATCGTCTGGGTCAGCAACGTGGGCTTGAATGGTGAAGATAATCGGCTTGTCTGGGAATAGCTGCTGGAAACCATCCTCGAGGTAGTTGTTTCCAAGCTGCACCAGCTTTTGCCTGTCCTCGGGGGTCATATTGGTGTAGAGATGAACTCAATCGGCGGGATCAAGACGGTAACTGACATTGGCAACTTAACCATCCCTGTTCGTCAAAATGTGGGTATCAGGCTCATAGTATATGATGGTGCCATACTTATGAGGGTTGAGCTTCTCGAAGCCGACAGAAACTGCGGCAGATTGATTCTATGACTTTTTGAGGAAGTTCAAGAATGCAGCATGTGCTTCATTATAAGCCTTTTGCTCTTTGTTATCACCGCCGTCTCCAGCCTTTGACCTCTTGAGGATGGCGTCAACGCGTCCATCCGCCCCAAAAAGTTTTAGAAACGTTAGAAAGTCCTTCCCGTCGCGGGTTGCAAAGCCATTGAGATAATGCAGGGACTGATGGACCCGGCATGGTGCAGACTACGGACCGTTTCCTACCATCAGTAACATACGCTCAAACAGCCCACCACATTGGTTGAACCTTGCCAGGTCAAGGTTCTGAATTCCACGATACCGTCCCCACAGCCTTCCTTACCACCGAACACCCTGAACCCACCGAGAAGCCCCAGCCCGAGCCGATCACCAAGACCAATGACGAAACCGTCTTGATAACCTGGCCGTACTATCCGGGGTGGAAACTACCCCGGAGTAAAGTCCACTTACACCGATGGTATCGGAGACCTTGCAACTCTCGAGGCCCCACGACTCACGCAACCTTATTCCGATCTTTGTAAGTGACTGAGTGATAACTGTTTCGATAGTATCAAGTTCGCGACGGACAACAGTGGACTTGGGAAGTGTGGAACAACGTATTCTTCCAACAGCTGTCACGTCACGCCTAACAATTGTATTGAGTGTCATCACACTGGCTGATTTAGAGTCAAGCGTTCGTCTCGTTTTTTTCTCTTCCTCTTTCTCTTCCAGATAGATGATAATATTGCATTGCAGTTAAAGCCCATAATCTTTGACGAAAAGCTTATCGTAGCGGTGATGATGTGCTTGTGAGTGAGATGCAGTGAAACAAAGAAACACCGAGTCGGCTGTGGCCGAGATGAATGGAAAAGACCGGGATGAAGCTATCAACGTTAACGGACCATTCAAAGGATGAACAGGCATGAGAATCCATGCAAAAAGTCAACAAAAGGTCCATTCGCGTGTCTTTAGCGAGTATCTGTGCTCAATGGGCGCGCCGAGAGATCCACCCAAAACATGACCAAAACTTGGCTAACAACGCTATGAACCGATCTAGATCATCACGAGATAAAACTTTTGGTAAGGTTGAAATGGAAAATACCATAGTAGAAAGCGGATGGCAGGGAAAAGTGAGGTTTTTTGATAGGCAGGTAACATTGATAGGAGAGGCGACGAGTATCATTCTGCATGAGTGGGCACTGACAGTTGGCATAGCTGCCTGAACAGGGGTTAAGCGGCGAATCAAGACGCGCCTCAAACGCGCATGAACTTCACCGCTCCCTTTTTTATGCAGCAAGTTTGACAGCTCAGAAGTTGAAGTGGGCCTCACCGCGCTCCCATGTTTAAATGAAAAGACGGCGCTCCAGGAAAATGTTTTTCTTCATTGACCATTTTGTCAAAATAATTTCACAATGAGCGTTTCTGTCAACTCCAAGATCCTCGGCCAGCTGAGCCGGCCCGAGGCTGAGACACTGCTCGGTGCAAGTGACAACTTGACCCCCTGTCAGGTCAAGATCGTCAATGTTCCGCAAATCGTTGTCGTTGGTGCACAGTCCGCTGGAAAGTCCTCGGTTCTACAAGCAATTACCCATATCCGCTTCCCAGACCACGCCACAAGGTTCACAACCGAGTTGAACCTCCGAAAAGCCAGCGAGGCGCGCGTCGATGTGAATGTCAAATTCGCCGATCAATCAAAACCTCCCAAATCGTTCGAACGAGATGGCTTCCATGAGGTTGACTTGCTTGACATCATCGAGGACGCCACAGAATGCATGGATCTCGACGCGACGGAAACGGACATGTGCCAAGATGTGCTCTGTATCGACATTCAAGGACCTGAGCTACCTACCCTGCGTTTGGTAGATCTTCCCGGCCTTTCCTCAGACGGCGAGCAAACGGTTGATGAGCTTATCGAAAAATACATGGGTCAACAAAACAGCCTAATGGTTGTGGTCCTGGCGGCTGACGACAGCGACGCGAACTGCGCTACGCTCGAAAAGGCCAAGCGCGTCGATCCCCAAGGACAAAGAACATTTGGAGTCATCACTAAACCAGACCTCGCTCCTGCCGGATCTGACGTTGAGCAAAAATACGTCGGAATCGCGAGAGGTCAAGATGCCTCCTTCAATTCGAAGTTCGGCTGGCACGTTCTTCACAATGGATCCAGCAGCACAGCGAGCTTTGGGTCACGAGACGAGGATGAGGTGTTATTTTTCCAGCAGGGTGCTTGGGCGAAAGTCCCCACCGAGGCTTGCGGCATCCTTCGTTTACGGAAAAAGCTCAGGGAGCTTTTATACACTCAAATGAGAAGGTCTCTACCCGAGGCCATCTCAGACATCCAAGAGAAGCTCAAGGTGCGAAGGGAGAAGTTGGAAAAGCTTGGCACATCCAGATCTAGCCCGAGATCTTTCCTGTTGGGCGTTGCTGCCGATTATCAGCGTCTCTTGAGGGATGCTCTTCACGGACGATACAATGACGAATTCTTTGGGGGGTTGAACGACGGCGACCACAAGCTACGTGCTCAGCTTCGCAACTTTAGCCGAGCCTTAGATCACGTCCTTCGCACAAGAGGGTCGACGCCGGTGATGGGTCAGGACGACGACGTTCCTGAATATGTCAAGGAGTTCCTGGTCCAATACCCTTACGACTTCCCCGAGGCGAAGGTCATGACGAGAGAGGAGCTTCGCGCTCAACTCGAGAGGCAAGTGGCCATCAACCAAGGCCGAAAGCTCTCTGGCATTCCCGACAGTGAGCTCATGGTCCAACTGCTCAGGCAGCAAGCGGCCTCATGGAAGCCTATCGCTGAGTACCACGTCGAGCTGGTGGCGACAGTTGTCAAGGCATTTGTTGACCAAGTCTTTGTACACGTGGCAGGACCCCTGCACACCAATCAAACAACCGAGATGATCCTGACGGAATACGTGGACGACTTTTTCGAAACCGCCAAGGACGAGATGCACCACAAGATTGACGAGCTATTGAGGCCTTACCTCGAAAGCTATGCACTACCCTTGGACCTGGAGTCCGATGGTGCCGAGTGCGGAATGGACAAGGCCCTAGATATCATGCAGGCGCACTATGAGGTACAGACCCCACCCCAAATAAACTCAACTCAACTAATCCCATACAGAGATCTCGACGCACTTTTGTGGACAATGTGACCAACTATGCGGTCCAAGGCTGCCTCATCCGCGGCCTTCCTGGTCTATTTACACCACAGAAGATTGGTGGCCTAAGTGATGAGAGTGTGGAGGAAATGGCAGCCGAACCTAGTGACAGGCAGCCACAAAGGGAAAGTCTCCAAGAGGAGATCAAGCTTCTCGAGCAAGGCTTGGGCCCGTGCAAGCGCTACAAGCCTAGAGCAATGACAGGTATGTTGCCGAAACCGTCAAGGTGGCCTTGCCAATCTAACCTGGATGAAATAGTACCGTCGATTCCCGCCAGCACGAACAGCGCACCTGAGACCGAGACTTCAGATGCTGATCTAGGTGCGGCCAAAGCAGTGAAAACTGTTGACGCCCCTGCAGCACAGTCTGAGGATGTCGACCCTACAGTAGAGGAGTCTAAGGTCCCTAATACCGAGGAAACGACCACCGATGCACCTGAGTCTTCGGAGCAGGAAAAGAAGGAATCGGTTCCAACAGATGCAGGTACAACACCAGCTCTGGCTAGCAGCTCCGGATCATTCACCAACAGCCTTGATCAGGTGCTGGCTACTGCCACTCCTCAAAGCGCTGTTGATAGTGCCACCGCTGAAACCAGCAAGCCGGTAGACTCTATTCCTGTTCCTGACCAGAAGCGTAACAGCGCAGCATTTATCGACATTCTGCCTGGGTCGCCAGACTCTAAGCCGGCGTCGATACTCGCCAACCTCCATTCCGAGATGGAGAAGACCGACACGGCGTCTCCCCAGCCCAGCATCAACGGTGTATTGGCCTCGAAATCCCAGACGCCCCAGGAGAACGGCAAAGCGTTCTTCAACGGCGGTCCCCCCAAGCCAGAAGAACCAAGACCTACATCTCCCCCTCTGAGCCCCTCCAGACCTTTCAGTAGCGATGGTATACTCTTCAGCAGCCGCGCATATAAGCCCCGGGACCCTGGCCCAGAGCTGGCACAGCAAGGATCTAGCTCTAGCGGCGGTGGAATCGGCAACAGCTTCCGCGTTATCTTTTCCAAAGCAAGCAGCTCCAAACCCCAGACAAACACGACCAACACAAACGGATACTTCGGGAAGCATTCGGCTGCCTGAGAACGACTTCAAAGCCACTTGATGAGTTATGGGTCAGTTGGGGTAGCGACGAACAGTGCATTTCAGTAAAACAGCGACTTTCTCGGGGCGACAGGGGATGTATGGCACAGCGATCTCTACACACTAACCCAATCACTTCACGAATACAAGTGGCTGTCTTCTTGGAAGACACGCTCCGGGAGCTATTAATGAATATGAAGCCTATGATTAAGCATTAGAATGATTATAAATGATGGAAGATGAACTTTTAAGATTGAAGGGACGAGGGTAAAAGACGTGGACAAATTGCTTAGAATGGATGTAAATACAGTTCTAGTCTCCAGACTGACAAATTGACTACGACATTGGCCACCGAGCTTCGCACTTGCCCCACCTTGGAGACTGACTCCGAAACCGTGCCATATTCTCACTGGGAAGCGAGCATCCCATGTACGTGATGTACCGAGTCGGATCAAGCCCGTGGCACATTGACGCTCAGGACTACCGATTTAAGACACCTGCAGTGATTAAAAGGCCTGCACCTTGCAGGTCGGAAGTCGGGACGCACTGTATTTCGTGCAACGTTGTACTTTCATGTTGACGCTGGGACGTGGCGGTGACAATGTGAGCGATGAAGACTCTTGTTCTTTCACTTGCTATGGTGATGAGAGATGGATCTGGTTTCATTGCTTTCGCTTACTGTATGTACTCTTAATTAACTTGCTGAGTGTAATGATTTTCGAAGTAATCGCACCATTCTTGTATCATAATAGCAGATGTCTCTTTCCGCAGTAGGATTCCGTTCCCAGCTGAAGGATCACAGGCTGCAAAAAGCGGTTCATAAGACAACTCTCTTAAAATATCCATCCTTACCTTTCACCACAGTTTGGAGGATTTGTTGTTGCTAGCCTATCGGAAAGTCAATATTGTTGATCTTCAATATTACGTCCGCACATAGTGTCAGTGGAGGTTGACTGTCAACCCTGAAGGTCGGGGGGATGAATTCTTGAAAGAATAATCCAGCAGGACGTGGAATGTTCTATCCGTACCAATTATGAGCCAGTCCTGAGACGATCTTCGGTCTCTTTGCTGAAGGATTTATAATGCAAGTCCCGGACCACGGCTCTTGAAGTCATGAGACGCATTACTCGTCATTAAAGGCAATCCCAAGACACCACCCTGACACCATCCCCATGGGGAAATCTCGTCGCCTGGTTCGAGCCCGAATTACTTTATAAAGATTCCAGTCAATTGACAACTTGTCACTAGGATATCCTATACGTATCTCTGATGTAACGCTCATCGCTGCATCTAATAACATATCATACTGTACTACCAACATAGATAGCTGTGACACAATATGTCGATCATTCTGTTGACAGGCAAGACCAGTTTCTCTTATGAGCTTCGCTTCTAATTTTCACAGCAGGGCGCCCCTGATGCTGTGAATCATGAACCTACCCAATAGTGTCACTCTCGAATCCACTACCTGCAGCCAGATGGGACCAACATAAGTACTCCGACGGACTACCTAAAAGGCTTGGGGTCCAAGACCCTTGTCACTCCCATACAGAATACTTGGATTTCTGGGGTCACACAATAACAGATCCTTCGACAATCTTCAACGGAACAGGCATCTCGTTTATTTACTTCCTCTTGGCGTTCTTGATCCTTTCTCCAAGAAAGACTAAGGATGCAAATCTTATGAACATTCACACTATAAAAGACCAGAGTTATCCAGCACTCCTTCGAATTAAACCAGCCAGTCTCAAACATTTCTATCAATTCTCCCTCTAAGAGCCACATCGTACCGTCAGTACCACAGTCATGCAGTTCAAGAACGCTATCTTCACTATCGGCATCCTTGTCAGCGCCTGCACCGCTGCTGCCGTCCCCGAAGCTCAGCCCCGTGAGTTGACCTGACAGTTACTGGTAGACATTCATTGCAATAGACCATATACTAAACTTGTACAAGCTACCCCTGATCTCTCTAAGCGCGCTTGCAATGAGGATGGATACGCTAAGTGCACTCAAGCGTGTCAGATGGGCCCCGGTGGCGCTCCTCTTGGATGCTGGGCTGGTAAGTGATGGACCTGACGTATAGAAACCGGAACCACTACTGACAGGATACCCTTTCAAGGATGCTGCGCTACTTGGGACTGCTGTTAATTCACCCGCCTGATTATCTCGAATCACAGCAAGAGTGAATGAGGATCATTATTTAGGACAAACTCCTCGGAGCTACTACACTGCAGTACATCAAACTTGGGCCGACAGTCTTTACCGTGGCAGTGAAGCCCCCATTATCAAGAGATTAAATACAATTACAATCGTTTTATTTTATTAAGCCAAACTTGAGGTTAGGTGTTCAGCATTGAAATCCTTTATCTGTAAGGATCACAATAACCACAGCCCGGAGATATCGCTCCTAGGAATACAATACCAGTAGCCGTCACATTATTTGAGTGGTAGCTAGACTAAAGATACAGTAGCCCACTCAGCCTCTGAGAAATGTGGCAATGAAGAGTGCTTGAGCACAAAGGTCTAGATTTCAACTTCTTCCCTAGCAGTGGAAGGACTTGGGCCAGTACCTTCTTGTCCAGCCTGGTTCTTATGCGTCTTTCCCGGCTCTTCGCCACTTGCAACGCTGCAGGAACCAGAATCTGGTACTATGCTTGCGCGCCTCACCGGAAATTCAACATCGGACGATAAAAACTCCACCTAGTAGCTGCGTAGTTTAGAATCGAAAATCCTTTCTTGCTCTGCGGAAGGGCAAAGACATGTTTCGGCGTCAGTTCCGATCCCCTATTTGATAATTGTGTTACGTATCATGGGTATGATCTGAGAGGGAAAGCGAAGGTCTTCCAGCCAAGATCCGACTCTAGTAAACTCGCGCTCCTTAGTATTGATACTTTCCGTGACAACAATGCTACTATCGCTGTTGTCGCTGGTGTCGCCATCATCTTTGTTTGTTTCGGATTCCAAGATGCATAAAGTTTCATCTCTACCAGTTGAGAAATACCGCAAAGCTTCCCAGCAGACTTAACAGAGGCTCATGATTTCCAATCGAGAGTTTAATAACCTTGCAAGGACTATAGTAGGGAAGAAGTAATAATCTTATATAAGGTGAGGGGTCATATCAGCTTTAGGCACATGACAGCAAGCGAGGAATAGAATAAAAGTACAGACACATGGTAAGAACTACCTAGAGGATGTATGAATAACTAAATAAATTGTATTAAAAGAAAGTAAGTTAGCCCTTTTTAAAGTTATAAGACTGGGGACAATCAAGGTTGTTAACGAGCCTTGAATATTAAAGAGGATTCAAGAGGCTAGCCTGGATAAATTGCTACAGATGTCGCGCCTTGTGGGGCAGGTACGCAACGCGTCTGGTTTTACGTACTTCTTTGCTATTACCCATTGACTGAGGTGTCCACACTGCAGTTGTAGAGCCTCACTGCGTATAGCAAAACTAGACGTCTTGATGACTTGTAACGAGAATAGAGTCAAGAAGTTAAATATCTCATTTGGTGCCTACATGCCGCTGGTGTTGTGTGGGAGATGCGAAAGTCGATCAAGTTCGTATTGATCGGAGCAACGATCCGTGCTGCATTTACTATGGAAGCGAGTTCAAAACTGTGTGCTTTAAGAGTTGACGGAATCTGTATAAGGCGATTTACACAGGTTTCAATAAATAGACACCCTAGAATAAGGATGCTTATTTAAAACTTAGTAAACAATTATAACTTCGTTCCTACTCTAGATGTTAGCTTCAGTCATTCTCGCTTAGTAAGATTTTACACATTTAACAGCCGTTGTTTAACGCTGCTATCATTTAGCTGGGCACAGTACGAGGATTTCCTGGTTAGAAGAAGCCCAACCCCCCGTCCCGGAACTCAAGCCCACCGAGCTCGCTTACGGAGTTCACCCTCCTCCTCCCAGCACCATCTTGGTGCTGGGTCACCAGCCAGTAATGTGTTGTCAAATCCTTGTCGCTCTACAATTTTTAACTTTCGTTGATACACTTTGATGAAACTGTGCTTTTAAAGCATCAGATAGCACCCTCGTCGGCCGCCTGAGTGAGTCAGACCGGTCGACCGACTCACTTTACATCCCTGGAATTGAAGCGCATGGTCATTTATCTACCAGCGTTTTCTCCTTAGAGTTGGCACTTGAAAATTTTATTTTTCTGTCAGACTGCTCTGTACATCCAAGATTCCCAATGCGACCCACGCCACTGGAAAGATCGCGACTCTGTGCCGCGTGCAGCCACGCGTGCGCACAGTCCATTATCGGATGTGGACCCGTGACATGCCAGATCCACTGGTCCCAATATAACCTTGAAAAACGTCAGTACATCAGCGACACCAGGCAAGACTGGGATAGGCTATCTGATGTATCTGGTTGGGCGAAATGGTCAAAAACCAAGCGAGAATTCCTTGCAGAAACAAACACCTCTGGATGTCATCTTTGCATCATCATCGCACATGCCTTCGATGATGCGTCAAAAGAGACTTTTGGAGAAATGGAGCCCCCGGAAGAGGTTCGACTTTGCTTCGCTTATCGCACGATAGAGCGTGACCCCAGTGGAATGCTGGATTGGCAAGAGAGGACAAGCATGTCGATCAATGATATTACTCTAGAAAATCATCTTCCTGATGAGTTTTGGCTACAGATTCGACCCGGGAAGGATTCTGTATTCACTAAACTCTATATTGATTTGCGGTTGAGGCCACTGCAGGGTAATAGTCTATCGCTATATGATTGATTGGAAGCAGCTAATGCCTAATACAGAAACCGAAACAAATCATATTCTGAAGACTCTTCCCGGGCAACAGGTTTCAACCATGAACAAGCAGAATCTTCAATTGGCCCTGAGATGGATCAAGAGCTGTCATCGTTCACATCCAAAGTGCAAGGCGTTCCAACACCAAATGACTGGATGGCGACCGACAAGACTCATCCATGTCGAACCAGAGTCTGAACAGTCCAAGCTTATAATCTCGACTGATAAGTCGAGGTCGGTACCCTATGTCGCATTGAGCTATTGTTGGGGACCTGCAAATAGCGTCACTCTTTCCCAGGAAAATATCGACGACTTCCAGAAACAGATTCCCTGGCAGGACCTGCCCGCCACCCTAAAGAGTGCAATAGCTACTACAAGAGATCTTGGCTACCAATATCTATGGGTAGATTCTCTTTGCATCATTCAGAACTCTAAGGATGACTGGGTTCAAGAGTCATCAAGGATGGGCGACATCTACGGGATGGCAGATATCACGCTCGCCGCTGCTGGAGGATCCAGTGTCCAAGATCCCATGTTCTACCGCAGGGACCCCCGATCCATTCGACCGTGTGTAGCAAACATAATGCCAGATTACCGATACACTAAGCTCAGCTACCCATGGGCCATATATCCCCACCAAGCAGAACAGATGCTGGGCAGCACTATTAACCAGAGTCCTCTTAGTCGTCGTGCATGGGCCCTACAGGAGCTTCTCGTATCACCACGGACTTTGATATTTGGTTCGAAACAAATGGTCTGGTCTTGTGCAACTACAGAAGCAAGTGAGGGGTTTCCATTGGGATTGGATCCTAAATTCAGTACTCCATTGGCCGAAGATTCGAACCTGTCGCAACTTCGTCAAAGACTGATGAGGATGTCAAATCCAGACGAGCCTCCGTCTACATTTTGGAACGACTTCATTAGCAAATATTCACGATGTCGCTTGTCAGTCGGTTCCGATACTCTAGTCGCTTTGCAGGGCTTAGTTGGGAGGATCATGATGATGGCCGACACGAGACGTCAGTCAAATCCAGACGGACCTCGACCGAACTACGTTGCTGGTCTTTGGCACGACCGACACTTTCAGCAAAGCCTACTCTGGCGACCCAAGTTCGGCTCAGCTCGTAGTCGACCAGAAGCCTATAGAGCTCCGTCCTGGAGCTGGGCGTCAATAGATGGCGACATTGACTTTTTTGAGCAGTATGTCCCTTGGCTTTGGAACAAGATGGAGATTGAGTTTGCAAGAGTTGTTGATGTTAATGTTGAAGCCGCGGCTATCAGCTCATCTTCAGCCACCGGAGCAGTCACTTCTGGCTATATCGATGTACAGTGTCATGTTCGTTCATGCATGTTGCTAAAAGCTGGGCCGGGACTTAACGAGTCCAAAGACAACGAACAGGACGACGTGCTCATTGTATCGTCGGAGGAATTCCACAGACTGTCCGAAAACACCTCCTTGCAAGATTTATTTGTAGGAACCACGATGAATGAGCTCGCGCATCGATTTGCGAACTCATGTACCATCGATATCCCGGAAGAAATACCATATTCGAAATGGACAGAGGTCTACTGCATACCTCTCCAACTGGGGCAGTGTCAGACTGATCGTTACGAACAGTCAGTTTGGGAAAGCTACGAAGGCTTGGTTGTTGTTCCGGTTTGCAGCGGTGCATGCGCAAACTATAGGCACAATTCTTCGCATATCAAAAGCCTGGACCTGACAAAAACATTTCGTCGAATTGGCACATTTCGTTTTGATTTATACGAAGGAAACCGGGCATCCAGACGAAATGAACTCTTAGGCAACGGTAGCGACCTACAAGAAAGGAGAGAGCTGATTCGCATAGTCTAGCTTTAACTTGAGCTGAAATACCCAAAATGTATAGTCGGATATAATCTCACCGAGTATTACATCTCAACACGATCAATTGCGTGTACCTGTTCTCGCTTCCATGGTAATAGGTGGGTAACTATACAACGTTCGCGATCCTTCAAAAAGTTCTTCTACCAATTGGGCAATAAAGCGGGGCAATGTTGGCTGATACATGGAAACGGTTCCTTTCTCTTGGCACTTGAGCGACCCCAGAACCGTTCTACTTCGGTGTCATAAGCTAGAACCGATCTTGGCATCGTCTTATTGAGGGGTTTTACAGGGTCCTACACCACATAGCCCATCAGTCAAGCGACTCCCACAGAGGCGCAGTACGCGAAGGATTATAGCAATGGGATGATATAAAGAGGCATACAGCGACAGAAGGAAATTGGTTTGCTCATCAACAAGTATCTTACAGCAATATCGATATGTACATCCAGTCAACTCTCGCTCTCGGCTTTTTGGCCAATACCGCTGCGGCTGCTATCGCCGAATGTGGTACTTCGGGTTCTGGCCAAGCTCTGAAAGATCTTTCCATGAAGCTTCGGAACGAACCCCTGGAAGTCAGGGAGCTGAGGAAGAATGTCGAGATCAAAACATATATCCACGTCATCGCAGCCAGCGAGAAGGAAGAGGACAATTACCTCAGTGTATGCCTGTCTCAGCCACCAAGATGCATGAACTAATTGTCGGTACAGGACGAGAGCATCCAAGGTCAGGTTGACATACTGAACAAGTATTACAACCCATTGGACTTCTCTTTCAAAGTGATCAAAACCAACAGGGTTATCAATGAGTCCTGGACTTCCCCTGTCGGCACTCCTGTCGAGCCCTCAACCGAGGATGATCTTAGGGCCGCACTCCGCCAGGGAAGCTACAAGGACCTAAACCTTTTCTTCGTCCGAAGTATGCCACCTCTTGGCAAGTGTGAGCTCCCTATCCCCAATCCGACAAAGCAAGATGTGATCAACGACGGCTGCATAATGAGACCCGGAGAGCCTGGTGAAGTGCCTCCAAACTTCACCCTTACGACTGTACATGAGGTCGGACACTGGCTTGGCTTGGACCATACATTCGAAAACGGCTGTGAGTATCCTGGAGATTACATTGATGATACGCCTTACGAGGCGGATCCTTTTGGATTTGACGGCTGCCCTGAGAAGGATCGCAACACTTGTCCCGATAAACCTGGTCTGGACCCGATTGACAATATCATGAACTACGTTAGCCCGTGAGTATCATCAGTCTGCTGATTTTCAAGTGAGACTAACTTAGAGCAGACAATGCGAGCGTATGAGATTCACACCTGGTCAGACCGATCGTATGCACATGCTTTGGAAGAAAGTGCGAGCAAACACAGAAGGTTGAATCTGGCCCGTTGGGGAATAGATAGGAGAGACAGTTGGCTGTAAAGTACAGAAGAAGAAGACTTCTGTAGCTGACGAAGTCGTAGACACCATCTGTGTTAGAGCAAGGGAACAAAGAGAGACGATGTTTACTTCGTAAGTCTTGCGACGAATTCGAAGACTTCCATTGTATATTTCAGAGATAGCTTAGGTGGGCGCGCAACCAACATGCAATATTCATCTGGCTACTATATCAGCCAGAAAGCTCCTTTCCATCCACCCAGTTTCCATGAAGTCCAGCCCTCAACCTGATATTCAGTTTAACTACTGCTCTTGGAACAGAAAAGTCAGATGTATCAACTATATGTAGCTCGCTTGACATAGTAGCATAATTGTTGACTAATACGATAGTATAGCCGTCGCCTTCTGGAGACTCCTCCGATCGCGGCACAAATACTGGTTCTTGAACCATATGTGTCTTTCCGGGAAAATACACATCCAGCTTTCCAGTTTCGTGGTTGAGATGGCCAAGAGCGTTGTACAACGGATGGCCACCGCCCAATACTGGAGCAATAGAAGCAAAGTCCGTTCCGAGTTTGGGGTCCATCATGTCAAAGAAGCTATGCCGATGAGGTCGCATGGAGACTCGCTCATCGATCCTTGGGAATTCCATGTCGCACTCAGAAATGACCTCGTGGGCTGGAAGATCTAAGTCTGAAGTGTATGGATCTATGGTAAATCGTACATATTTTGCATGGATATCATGAGGATCTGGGGCGTTTCCGTTGTTATCGGGCCACCAAAAGAAAACGTTCTTGTCAGTTAGAGGAAGGTCAAAGACAATTCGGCCATCTGCCAGTTCATACGCATTCGTCGTGTGACCAGGGAAAGCATTCGGTGCCTTGAACCACTGTGAAAGGGATTAGCCATTGTTCGGCAGGTAGCTCTGGATAAGTTTCATTCATGGTGGTAGACAAAGCAGAAATAAACACGTACCTTTACATCTGACGCTTTTGCGCCTCGCCGTGGAAGGAGGCCTAAATAAAACGGAACACTCGGATCCCATTGCCAATGTTCTCCACCTTGCTTGAGTCGATCGATGTCGCAAATTTGAGGAATGATTGGAAACAGTACCTGTTGTATTTGTTAGTCAATAGAGCTACCCAGAAGGTAGGTATATACAGGTGATGTCTTACCCAATTCTCTGTGACAGCAAAGTCATGAATCATGCCGACAACAGGTGAAACTAACCAGACAGTCTGGTTGAAAGTGCCATCAGGGTCAATGGAATAGTAGCAGACATCAGGCGTGCCATCTCCCATAGCTTCGTACCCGAAACAGACCAGCTCTCCGGTTTGGGGGTCAAGTTTTGGGTGAGCTGTGAAAGTAAGACTGGGCAATTGACCGTTGAAGTCATGGACTCCAAATGTCTCGAGCGTGATAGGATCCATTACAAATGGTGGAGCATCCTCCTTCATGGCTAGGAGAACTTTGTTAAAATAGAAGATGTTGGTGTTTGCTGTAGTCCGAATCTTGAATTCAACTGCATCGGTGTATTTGTTTCGATACTTTCCTATCCACGAATTACAAGTCAGTGCCACGATGCTGGACCGTTTGTGCCTAGTAGTTGGAGACATACCAGCAAGTGCTCGTTGAGCCTCTCTTTCCCGAAGGAACTTTTCCGTACGAACATATCGTTGCTTGAAGTGGACGTTCCCCTTACTGAATCGAAAAGCACTGATATTGCCATCCCCATTAAACCACTAAAGATATGTGAGCTTCTCTGTCCATGAATCATACTTTTTAAGACACTAGACTTACAGGGTCCTGATCAGCTAACGGGGGGAATTGTGGATCAGGCATAACCCTGTAGAAGGTCCCATCGATTTCTTCCGGAATTTCACCCTCGATTTCAAGGAAATTGATCTCTCCTTCGAAACGACAAGGTTTCATGAACCCCGAGAATTGAGGCTCACTGGGGAACGCCCTGTTCGGCTTGGAAGAGACACCGCGGTAGTGACCGGCCATGTTGAGCTCGACGTTGTAGTAAAAAGATTCTGGGTGTTAGTAGATAGCAGAGTAGGAGCTACTGGCTAATCATTCGGGCAATTTGTTGCTGGACGGATTAGACTCGTATTAGTATTTTAAACTTAGTAGCACTCCCGACTTTCCCCCGTTTGCGGCATGCAGCGAGTTCCGGATTGAAGCTAAGGCCGATAGCTCCGCTGACAAAGCGTACATGACCCTCACTGCTTGCTCAAGGGTGGAGATGTTTTATTTTTAGAACGCGATGTTTATGATGGCTTCACATTGTTCAGTCTATTTTATTGATTAGGACAGGATACATGCGTCCTGATATGAAACCATCGTTATTGCTAGGCAAGGAATTTGCAAGCGTTGTCTTTATTTCGCTCTCCAGGCTATACCTTCTAATTCGCATATAAATCGTATGTGTATTCTCTGTGCTTGTGAGACTGAATGCTACTGAACACGTTCAAACCATTTCTGAAGGTCAGTGGCGAAGAACTGTCCCAATTCAAGTTCATCTCCAAATCCAAAGTCAGACGTTTCCCATGAGGGCATGGTAGAAATCAAGTCTGTTTCCAGGTCAAAACAATCGCCGTCTCCGACAGACTGTGGCTCAACAACTTGGGTCTGGAAGCCGAGGTATTGAGAGGATTTCGGTTCTGAAATATAAGGATTGAGCTGAAGGAACATTGGAAGACAGAACGATGAGACTTACCCCAATTATTGACTATCCTGAGAAGTTGTTGTAAGAACCCCACACAACGTAAAACAATCGGGTTATCGTTGCTGAGTTGTGATATGGCCTCGCATCCTTGATTCAAATACCGGCCAGCCTGACTATGTCGACTCTCGACTCTCGTCTCATCCGTAGAGGCGTGGGCGATCAACATACCCCCGAAGATCGCGAGAGACGCACTGAACGCTGCGGTTTGTCAATAGTAGCACTCAATTGTCATATCGGACTGACACGACTAACCATAGTAAAGAGTGAACCACCAAGCGCCAATAAGGTGGCGACCACGGTCTTGTCTCATCATCACGACATGGATAATATCCAGCATATTTTGTGCCACCTGGACGAATGTTTTGTCAAAGTTGGCTTGCATGCTGTTGACAGAGCCTGAGCTGCGATGCGGTACCTTCGATTGCCGATTCAAGGCGCTCAGGGACCGAATGAACGTGGGTCGGTGGAGGAGGAGTTGGGCATTAAGATATCGTAGTGTCAAAACGACTCGAAAACGTTCAATCGTGGTGTCCTGTGCCTCCGTATCTGTAAGTTGTAACAACTCGTCGGCATTGCAGGGACGTAGTTGTACTGGCAGGCTGCCTTGCCAGTCTGAGAGCTCCTGTTCAAACTCAATGATAGCTGTCATGGTACTGGTATCTGAGACTTGAGCATCGCAACCAAGGTTATTGCCATACAGAGCAGTTATTACTTTCCCTATGATCCTGTACGCTGATCTGCAAAAGTAAGCACTGATACACCGTGAGTAACACATATCTTACATGGAAGCGTTATAGAACTCGGTGCTAAGACGTTGAACCTCGTCAGAGACGGAAGTATACAGAGGTAGATGCTCGGGTAAATCCATTCGGATGTAGTCTTCTGGAATCGTACATGGGCGCCCAAAGGTCATGCTAAGGCTCCTGCGGATATTTGTCAGTTGCAGATCAATAGATAAACAATGTAGGTATTCCCAGGTGGCATGACAGGATTTGATTAACATGGACTTGCTTAAAAATACTGACCTATCAAGGAGGATGCACCCAAACCATGTACGCTTCCGGATCTCTTGCTGAAGAGTGGTGAACTTTGTGGCAATGTCCTTAGAATGAAGTCCAATAGACATGGCGGCTTTGACGGAGAGTCCATGTATGGTCCAGGTTTGGACAGATCTATGGGTACCTTGCAGGTACTGGGTTGTTAAAAGAAGATATTGGACTGCGATCGATTAACTCTACAGCGTTCCAAATTTGTGAAAGATATAGCCCAAGAACTTACCTATCTCAAGGGTAGTGCCTCGGAGCATTTGGGTCGAACATAGCTCTTGAGCTCGACGATAGAAGATGTCGGATTGCTCAAAGTGGGAGTCGCTTCCAGATTCCTCCCAGCAAGAAGTACAGGTGGCCATGGCCAGTATCATGTTGAGCAAGCCCAGCCAAGTCCGGCTTACGTTGCTTCGAAAGCCACTTTGTCGGAATTGATGATATGTGTCAAAGAAGCCTTGCTCATGGATATATGGAAATAGAATCCCCGTGTTGGAAAAGTATGCCCGAATAAGCCTCTGCATCTCGTGATCTGGGGGTAACCGATTGGCATCAACTTTATCGGCGTCGTCCGATCCTTCCAGTGAGGCCGTGGCCAACCTGTTTGAGCTACTTACAAGACCGCCCTCATAAGTACTTTTCTCAGATGTTGTAGTCAGGGGTGAATGGTGGTTGATCAACTGCTTTCTCTTATCGACTGCTCTGAAAATATGTCGCATGAAAGCAATGTTTGAGGACGGGCCTACAAAGCAAGGAATGTAAATATCAGCCGGCCGATTTAGATAGTAGTGCTCGCTCGTTTCTGGGTGCACCTACCAAAAAAGCCACAATCCTGTTCATCGACAAATGATACCGCCATTCCATCAGTCATTCTTTGGTCATTGGAGCTGTCTTTGATCCCATCGATGTTGATGACCACATCATCATTTTCCACAAAATTGTCGGAAGAACGACTGTCCACAATCGGAAGTTGATCTTGTTGATTCTGTAATCTTGTATGCTCTGGGCGAACATTTTCTAGGGTATAGAGTCTTTCACCGTGACCTTTCAAAGTGGTCTCGAGTAACTGGACTTTATGCTCCAAAGCGGCAAACACACTAGTATGAGGAATCAGTAGGTAGACCAGCTATCTGCAGTTTGGTGTAGGGTATGGAGGCTAGTACGGAGGATAAGGAATATCAAGGGGCTATTACTCTTTGGGAATTAGGAGGTTGGCAGATGTTTCCTGTTGCTCATATGTGCATTCAAATCCGAGTTTATCGCACGTATCGCATCGTGGTCGGCCTCCGTTGCACTAGGGTATCTCTGTTAACAGCTGTTGTGGCCAGGCAGTGTCACCAGAACGACGACGTACCCTTGATTTTCGAATTCTGCATGCTGAACAGGCTAACGCGATTCGGCGTCTCTTGGGTGGGGGCTCCGCTTGTCGTTGTTGGTTAGTATTATTTGACCCAGATCTGGGTGGAGACTCTTGATTTGATGCCATGAATCACTGGGTTGAGCCTGACTCTGAACCTGAATACAACAAAGACAACAGTTCGGGGAAACATTGGGAGAGCCGGTTCTTGTAGCTCCTCTCCCCTGGCTGGCATGTTGCACGTTCCCCGCCCGCCTCAGTTGCCGAGACCAGGGTTTCCCCCAGAGACCAGCCTAGCGTGTCGCAGATCGTCGAATCAACCAATCAGATACATGGCGTATTCTTTTGACTTTGCTGGGGCTGTTATAGTGGGCTGTCTCCGGGGAACCATCGGAAAGGACGCTTGTAGCCTGTAATATGTAAGTTCCTAGTCAAGCGCTACACTACAGTATGACATGAGCTTGACTTGTTGTGAGTCTCGTAAACGGTACATACGAACACGAAACGCAATCACAATGAAAGTGGCTTGGCAACGGTTGATTCGCTTTGTTGCGACCGATGGACGCGTCCTGAGGGGCGAGCCCATTCTCCCCTCCCCCAATTTTGATCTCGGCGACACAACAGAAGAGACAGGTCTCAAAGCTCGAGTAATTGAAGGAGACGACATCTACGATTCAACCGGTACCACACGCGTCACGGATGAGATAGTGACTGTCAAGACTCTTCTCGGGCCTTTGTCATCTACCGACGTCCCCATTATACGATGTGTTGGGCTGAACTATGCGACTCATAGTAGGTTTACTTCCGTCCCGCCATGCCAAGTGGAGAATGAACATTGACAATTCCTGCACTCAGTCCGTGAAGCTGGGCGCAAGGTTCCGCCATTCCCATCCATCTTCTTCAAGCCATCTACAACGATATCCGACCATGGCACTAATGTAGTTGTACCAAAGCTTGCTCAAGATGACCAAGCAGACTACGAGGGAGAGCTGGTGAGTCAAGCCTTTTCTAAGTCACTACATTACTTTGCAAATGCTGACCATGACGGTCAGGTTGTGGTTATCGGAAAGAATGCTAAAAATGTGAAAGAGAATGAGGCTCTCGAGTACGTTGCTGCTTACACTGCAGGAAACGATATCTCGTCTCGCAAATGGCAGAGAGACCCTAACCTCGCTGGTGGCGTCCCGCAATGGGGGTTTTCAAAGGGATTTGATACCTTCGCTCCGTTAGGTCCCGCTCTCGTCTCAAGCAGCTTGATTCCCTCTCCCGGGAAGCTTCACCTCCAGACGACGATAAACAAAGAACTGCGACAGGATACAGGGCTCGATGATTTGGTCTTCTCCATTTCCACTCTCATTGCGCATCTATCCTCTGGCACAACCCTTCAGAAGGGAAGCATCATCATGACAGGAACTCCCGGCGGTAAGTGTGCCCGCACTGCTTCGATGAATGACAGGGGATGCTGACCAGGTAGCTTTAGGTGTTGGGGCTGGCTTGAAGCCTCCTAAGTACCTTTTGCCGGGGACAACTATGGAAGTGAAGATTACTGAGATTGGAACTCTGAAGAATGGGGTAGAGTTTGAGTAGATTAACAGTGACTGCGAGCATTAAATACAGATTTACTTTCCAGAATTTCATAGTTTGCAGTTATTTAAATGTTTCCGTTGTTTAGATGTGGAAACTAGACTATGTGTCGAGATTTCTTTTTATTTCTTATAAAGTCCAAGGGATGCAAGACAGAAGCTTTATTACGTAAGCCTATTTAGACTGACTAAAACATTTATTGGTTAAACTATATCAACTTGCAGTAACAGTTGCGATTTCATAGGAGATGAGATTATGTTTACTGTTTATTATTACTGCTGTTGGATATCTAAAGTCGGTAGGATGGAACTGCACATAATATATCTCCGTTTAGAGCAACTTCCCAAATAACGAATTACAGATAGGGTTTTCCACTTCTCCAGTGCTCCTCCACGGCCCTCTCTGCGTCATACCCATAAGCCCAAAGTTGAGTCACCGGGTCGCTCCACTGGTTTGTACTCTCGACGAAAGGTTTCCCTTCGACTTCAGCCTTCATTCCCAGATCCCTAGCCTGCTGTAATGGACCATCTGGAAAATGCCATATCCTTCCGTTAACCAGACTGGCAGCTTGCATCCCATAGCTTCGACTCATTCTCTCATTCTGGAATACAAGCAATGCATCTGGAACCTCCTCCTTGCACTTGATCTTTGCGAGTGAGGTTGCCAGAGCTGCACCATCTTCTACAGCCATTGCAGCTCCCTGTGACATATAAGGTACCATCGCGTGAGCTGCATCGCCAAGAATCAAGAGCTTTTGGCTCTTAGATATCCACGTCGGCAGCTGAGCACCGGTAACCAAAGGCCACTTCACAGTCTGCTTGATCTTATTGATCAAAGTTACTAATCTACAACAATAGTCAGCTATCTGAAGCCAGGCCGGAGTAGAGATGGTTGACCTTGGGTCCCAGTCGCGGAACGACTGTCGCATTTCCTCGAGTGCATTCGATGCATTCCATGTGCTAGGTAAGGAATGGTCAACGTGGGAGAGAACCATGTTGAATGAATCACCACCAGCGATGCAATATGTCATGACGTGACGATCTTCGCCAATCCTAAGTTACCACCAGTTAATGAGGTCCCGTATCTGGGGCAGACATGATGTTAATGGCATACCAGATATTGATACCCGGCCTCTCCAGAAGCCAAGCTGTATCATTGTCGTCTTTCATGTCCTCGCTATATACAACAGCACGATAAGCAGCGAAGCCAGTCCTTTGTGGTGGTGGATCCTGACCGCCAAGCACAACTGGCCGCGCTCGCGACTTGACACCATCTGCAGCGACGATGAGGTCTGCAGTGTACTGTCGCCCGTCGGATGTCGATGCTGACGGGATTGCCTCATCGTAGTCAGTGACCCTGCTACCTGTAATAACCTCGACCCCATGCTTAGAAGCCAGGTTATGTAGAGCACGGTGAAAGTCAGCACGATGGATGACAAAGTACGGCGCCCCATATGTCTCGGCAAAGTCAGAGTCTAGTTTTGTGTAGCCGATCGGTTCGCCATTCTCCCATCTTCGAAAGGTCATACTGTCCGGTTTGATAGCGTACTGTTCAAGGTAAGGACCGATGCCCCACTTTAAAAGCAACCTGGCTGAGTTTGGGGGAATCTGTATGCCAGCACCAACCTAGATCAGAAGCAGGTTTTCAAGTTAGTCGATTGCCACAGAATGCACTGTCGATATCAAGGATGACACATACTTCACCAAGAGAGGCTGCTTGTTCTAAAACAGTAACTTCGTTGCCTTGACGAGCGAGTGCGACCGCTGTGGCCAGACCTCCGAGGCCTGCCCCGACCACCAAGATACGGAGTTTGACTTGAGGCTGATGAATAGATTCCTGTTCTTCGCCGACATATTGATGTGACCGATGAATCCTCTCGAGAAGCGCTGTAGACTGCGAGGGATAGCTAACCTCCTAGAAATTAGATCAGCAACCAATCTCGTGAAGATGAATGTCCTGTTGTGAGCATTGTACCGGCTGAGTCTTGCTGGTTCCATTTGCAACTGCCATTTCGTAGACTTTTCGGTTCTGGGTACTGGTAAGGTCACTAATTTAGTCTACCTTACTGATATGTAATTGATTTCTTAGCATGATCTCATCTTTATCTTTCAATTATCAGAAGTCATCGGGAACGTGTACCGACAATGCCCCGAAACTATCTTGCTCTACTCTGCCGACTCGGCGCCATCCGATTCGAACCCAATCTCAACAACAGAGGTTCATATTAAATAACAATAGTCTTCACGACTTTACCGTTGGCAGAGATGTGAACCCTAGCCTGAAGTAGAATACTGACACAACCAAGACAAGACGCTATTGTTCAACACCGATTTTCATCAAACTCAAAAGATCTCCAACAATACTCTTAATCGTTCCCAGGATGACTTCTTCCAGCTCCAGCGCAGGCGAAAGCCCACAGCACAATGCTGCCGCCGCCGCCGGGTTGATACAGAATCCCGCAGATTTAGTTGCAGCCCTCCGGGCTACGAATACATCTCCCCTCTGGGCCCAGATGCAGAGATTGAACCCACCTGCACCCAACCCACAGACTATTCCTCATGTCTGGAACTATGACGAAATCAGGCCTTACCTCGTCAAAGCAGGGGAACTGGTCACGGAGAAACAAGCTGAGCGCCGTGTCCTGATGTTGGGCAATCCCGCAAGAGGTACCGTGCTATTCAATTGTCCGTTTCTGATCCAAATTATTAACATCCAAGTCCAGAGGCGCCTTATACCACAGACACCCTGTATGCTGGCCTTCAACTAGTACAACCCAACGAAACAGCACCTGCCCATCGGCATACCGCATTTGCCTGCAGATTTATCATTGAAGGCACCGGAGGCTTTACGGCAGTCCATGGTAAAAGAGTTCCAATGAGGCCTCGCGATGTCATCGTCACTCCCACCTGGAACTGGCATGATCATGGTAAGAAAGGAGCCAACGAAGAAGGTGGAGATGACCAACCTGTCATCTGGCTTGATGGACTTGACCTTCCCAGTTTCATCCACTTTCCTGTACACTTTGTGGAACACTATTGTTCCGCACGATACCCAGCCGAGGACTTTGCAGAGTCCGACATTGTCTATCCGTGGGATAAGATGCAGTTGCAGCTGGATGCGACCACTGATGGTTGGGTCTCCAGACCCTACTTGAAGCCAAATGGAGCCGAGAGTGAGTTTCTTTGGTACACAGATCGGATCAAGACTTTACTTACTGACAAAACTTTACCAGTTGGTAGAATTATCGGAGCCTCTGCAGAGAGACTATTGCCTTGGACCACCTCTCCCGAGGTCCGGGAGACTAGCTCTGCAGTCTATCACGTCATCGAGGGTTTTGGCTCGACCAGGGTTGGCAACTCTGTACTCAAGTGGAAGCAGGGTGACACGTTTTGCATCCCAGCCTGGCACAGGTACCAACACCAAGCTGGAGCAGAGGGACGGGTCTATCTGTATAGATTTGATGACAAGCCTATGCTCAAGGCGTTGGGCTTTTACAGAGTGGAGGGAGTTGACGTGGAGACTTATGTATCAGAGTGAACAAAGTGCAATATAGAGCAATGTCAGAGCAAGCTTGAATTGAACCACCACTTTTACTACAATAGACGTGCTCTGGGTGGAACCTTGTGCAATGAGGTTTTCTTGGTCCTGTGGTCTTCCACACCTCTTCTTAGATACCGATATTAGGCTTGTATCTATCATACTCGAGCTGCACGGGTCGGCGTACCGGTCATTTTATGCTTGGACTATCCGGGTAAATTTGTCTGTGCTTGCATGTGTCTGTCCGCTCCTTACCCAACTATTAAAAGACTGTAGACTTAAGGACAGAAACTACTCAAGTACATCTTCCACCTTTGGGTTTAAGGTTTTTAAAGGTCAGTCATCAAGTCGTACAGTTCAAATCAACACAATTAAATAACCACAGATATAAACCACCTTTGGGTTACCCTGGTAGGAAAAGGCCTAATCGACTGTTTCAACGTCTTGAGAAGGCCAAGGCCTCGTGAACGGTATCAACCGGGTTCGATAAATACTGGGTGCTTTCCAACCTATTGAAAGTCAGACTTTAGTGGATGAAGAAGTTGTATCGCTGAAAGGCAACATATTGTTCGATGAATACATGAGACTCTCCCTGTGCTGAGTACTTCCAGGAAGGAAGCATGGGCCGGAGGTCGGTCCGAATACAGGACGTTCCGATACCTTTCCGACCTTTCCCCTAAATCCGGACTATCCTAGATGTATCCCGACCGCACAGAAGCTTGGGTTTGTATTCAAGGCCCACTTTGTGTAGAATAATATCTTCCAAGAAAAGCAACGCCCCTGGCTATTTGATAACCACTTCGAAAGCCTGTAGCAGCATTCACGGTTGTTAAACATCGAAAAGCGAAAATGCAGAACTTAGCTGCCAACACTCACTCAAAGAACGGGTACATACACGCACATGTGCCAATGTTTATTGATGGAAAGCCCATTCTGAGGACTTCTGATACGCTGAAGCATCACGTTTTCGAAGGAGGGACCTTTCAAGGCGCAGAGATCTCCGAATGTGAAGAGGCTGCGGCTAGCTGTAGCAGAAGCTTTGTGGATTGGTCAGCCACGTCCCCGATCCATAGGCGTGCTCTACTTCTCCGACTCGCAGAGGTAAATAATTCAAGTCAACTCAAGGAGATTCCAGCTGAAACATCCCTTCCAGAACCTGACCAAGCGCCAAGATGAAGCCAAAGCTATAATCAAGTCAGATATCCACTGCTCGGATGATTGGGCCGCAATCAACATCAATGACAGCATCAGACATATCAAAGAGTGTGCGTACCTGCTGACGTCAAAGACTTTGAATGGTACGATTCCTTACACCGACACGGAAGGATCATACGGTCTCGTTTTCACTCGCCCTCTGGGTGTTATCTTAGGCATTGCTCCATGGAACGCACCCCTATTCTTAGGGTTCCGAGCAGTCATTGCTCCCGTAGCTATGGGCAACACGGTCATTCTCAAGGTAAAGCGTTCATCAGCACCCAAGCCATCTCCGGTCCCATACTAAATACATGCGATTAAAGGGCTCTGAACTAAGCCCTCGTACCCATTACTTCATAGCCGAGATGTTTGGACAAGCTGGCTTTCCTCCGGGAGTTGTCAACTTGATCCTCCACCGACCGCAAGACGCACCTGATATTGTTGGACATCTTATCCGACATGATGCAATCCGGAAAGTCAACTTCACAGGCTCAACTGAAGTGGGGCGGAGTATTGCTCAACAAGCTGGTCAGGCTCTCAAGCCCGTCCTTCTCGAGTTGGGTGGCAAAAACTGTTCGATCGTTCTTAAGGACAGTGATTTAGCCCAGGCTTCCGAAGCTGTGCTCACCGGCGCAACTCTTAACGTAAGCAAACCCTTGTTCTACCGTCATTTCGCTCTTCATGCTGACAAGATACCAAACTGAAGGGAGGTCAGATCTGTATGTCAACGGACTTGGTACTTGTTGACGATAGTGTCATGGATGATTTTAGAATCGAGATTACCAAGAATCTTGCCAACAGATCTGGGATGAAATTTCGACTCATCGGGTCAAAGAGTCCATCAAGAATTCGGGCTCTTATCTCTGACGCTACAGTTAAAGGGTCATCCGTACAGTTCTCATCTGACCTTGATACAGAGATCAATTCACCGCTCATCCCGATTACTGTATTTGGCAGCGTCAATGATTCAATGGCGTACTTCAGGACAGAATCCTTTGGGCCTTGCATCGGTATCGTATCTATTTCCGATGAGGCAGATGCAGTCAGGATTGTGAACGACAGTGGTTACGGGCTGTCGGCGTCTATTTGGACCAGAGACCACTACAGAGCATTGTACCTAGCCCGCAAACTCCAAGTCGGCGCTGTTCATATCAACTCACTTACTGTTCACGATGAGCCGACATTGCCACATGGGGGCACGGGTTTAAGTGGGTTTGGAAGGTTTGGGGCGGAATGGGGCCTCGAGGAATTTTGTGAGACGCAGACCGTTATCCTAAACCGCTAGGATCATCGCTACCTTTTCCTTCATCACTTTCCTACAGTTGGAGCATGGTTCAGTTAGTCCCGGTTCAGTCTCAAATACTATCTACGGAGCCGGTACCGTCCCATATCAATTTCAATGTCTAAAATAGCTCTTGTTGTACCTAATAATGTAAACAGCATTTGATATATACTCTCACGATCACAGTAGACAGTAGACAGTAGACAGTAGACAGTACCCAGGAGTGGATATCTAGGCTTTACAATTACAAAAGCAAGACAACTTCTTATTGCTTAGCTTATTTTAGCAGAAGTCTCTGGCTTAGAAAGCACGGCAGTACTGGACGTTATCTAGGTAGAGAAATCAGTCGTAGGTTGTTATTTCTTTCTTGTTATTAAAGCTAAACGGAAAGGAAAGAGCCTTGTTAGCAATAAACCTCTGGGTCCTATGAGATAATCTCACATCACGATTCCGGGGGAAGTCTGGGGTAAACCCATTTTAGAGTTTTGGTCTGTCCGGTAGTTGCGTCCCCGGGGCAAAATCGGGAAGACTGCCCCCGACCCGAAATGAGCTTGCGTAATTATAACGGACGTCTTATTAAGACACTATTGCTGGCCCAAACGCGTGAAAGCAAGAGTACAAAAAGTTCAATTCCATTCATTGTTACCTGCCACTCACCTAGCGTTCCCACTATTCTCATTCTCAAATTTTCAGCCTGTAACCCACCCAGAATTCATTCACAGTTCATTTGAATCAACGACTTTCGCCGCAGTCATGTCTCTTCTCGTGCGTCCGGTCGATACTAATGAAGGTTCTTTGTCGCAAGTACTAACTAACCATTGTTTTATAGGACTGGCCACTGTGGTGGCGTATTTTGGTGCTTCTCAATGTCAGCTTCTACAATCTCCTTGGAAACGCCTGGTGTGCCGGTCTCTCTCCGCTTTTTGGGTTAATCATCCAAGAGTTGCATTGTTCGCAGTCCCAAGCATCCAACTTGGTAACATACGCTCTGCTCACCCTTGGACTGTCGGTAAGAAGCTGGCTATATATTGTATCTGTTTAACAAAACAGCTGACGTTGATAGAACCTCCTAGCCTTGCCGTTATCATCTTTGTTCGGGAAACGACTTACCGTTCTTGTATCCCTCGCTTTGTTCATCGCTTGCAATATCTGGTCCGGCGAAGCATCCACTTACGACTCTCTCCGAACCTCTCGTATATTGGGTGGATTGGCCGGTGGTCTAGTGGAGGCTCTTGGGCCGATCATCGTCGCTGAGACCTTCCCAGCCCATCAGCTTGGCCGAGCTATGGTTGTTTACGTGGGATTCCTTGCCTCTGGTTCTGCCATCGGACCTATCGTGTCTGGAGCGATAGGAACAGACCTGGGTAGTTGGCGCTGGTACTTGAGGATAATATCCATTTTCATGGGTCTGAACCTATTTTGCTCCATCATAATGTTGCCAGAGACAGCTCATACGGTTGATGAGGGTGTCAATGGTCCTTCCGAGGACGTCAGCGGCGGAGGCGCAATTGAACATAAACCAACTACAGCATCTGTTGAAGATGCCGGTTCCCCTCGCCCAGCCTCGGAGATGTCACCAACGACATTAAGAGAAGAATGGATGTCCAGGTCTTTCAGTCTAGACTGCATCCCTTTGCAGTGGACTAGAATGCCCTCTTTATTTGTGCAGCCACTTCAGCTTCTTGCGGCACCACAAGTCCTTGTCACGGTCTATATTTTTGGTCTCACAATTGGCTGGACAGTTATCACTTCTGTTCTCATCTCTCTCATCTACGCCTCGCCTCCTCTGCTATGGAAAGCACGTTCTATCGGTCTTCTAAATGTTGCGTCTCTACTCGGTCTCCTCGTTGGTCTTCCATTCGGTGGCTATTTCGCAGACCTTCTATTTCTCCGATCGGCACGCATGAACATTTCAGGGCCAGATCCAAGAAGTAGACTGCCCATGGTGCTACTGGGGGCCCTCAGCAGCCCTACCGGATGTCTAGTCCTTGGGCATGCTCTAAGGCGTCCCGATTCTTGGATCCAGGTGTGCGTGGGATGGTCACTTCTCGCTTTTGGGTTGACGGGCTCTGCGAATATTTTACTCACTTATTCCGTGAACAGCATGCCGCCAAGAGCTGGGGATATCGGAGTCCTAGTGAATGTTATGAAGAATTGCCTGGCGTTTGGTGTTTCCTATGCTTCAGTTCCCTGGATGCAGGGCATGGGAGTGTTCGAACAGTTTGCGATTATGTCTGCTCTTCTTTGGCTGGGCTACCTACTTGTAATCCCTATATGGTTTTGGAGTCAAGTTATTGTACAAAGGAGTACTGCCTACACACAGTAAGAACTATTGATTTAGTTTATAGGCATATTTTCTTGTAGGAAACAGCTCTTATAGTAGCAGCACGTTTGTTCAGGCTGACGTTGATCGTCATTTCCACATTGCTTATTCCCCTGGCACTTCCATGGTCTAGTGTCAATAGTGTGTGAAGGTCCCGCTAACTTTCAGAACTATTGATTCACTTGCAAGGGGCCCACCAATCACACCACGGGAATTAAAATTACACCACGCTTAGACCGTATTGCCACCGGTTTATCAGGTCTAGAACAAACCTTCCAGAAGCCCAGTTCTATAATAAAATATCTTCAACAGTCTCCCGCTTTATGGCGCTGTCACCTACTCTGCTCTGAACTTGATCCTACAAGTAAACCACTCTTTCAGGAATCTCCAGTCCCTCGTTAATATTTTTTCCCTTACATCAACGCTGTAATGAAGTCCAAGACCCTTCTCAACGTGCTAGCGTATCTAAGCGCCAGCGCTCACGCTGGACCTTGCAAGCCAATCACTTCACAAATCACCCAAGTTGCCTCTGCTACAAGAGAGGAATCCACCGCGGTTGACTCAAGTACCACCATCATGGCGTCCGATACCAGCGGATTTCCCAGCACTTCCACAACTGAGCTGAGCTCTCAGACAACCGAGGAGCCTACAGTTGAGTTGATAACGACCACTACAGCTACCGACACGACTTCCGAGGCCCCCACCAGCACCGAGGAAGCATCTACAAAAGGTGCAGCTGCGTGCCCTACTCCTGTAAGCTGCGACAACCTCGGCTTCGACTGGGCATACTACAGCAATCCTGCCCAAAACACCGACACTACCTACTCCTCGTTCGTTCCTCAGTCCTTCAAACAAGTAAACCCTGTCTACTTCGGGACCACCCGCCAGATCGGTGGCCTCTATCAGCCCGGGAACGGTGCCCAAGCCGGCCCTATCTACGGCTCTTCTGATCTGGACCTCGACTACTTCGCCCTAAATCACCATGCGTACTTGTATACTTGCGACGCTGGTAGATACAAGTTTGACATCCCATACACTAACGATGCACTTTATCTCTGGCTTGGAGCAAAGGCGTATGCTGGTTGGAATTCAGGCAACGCCGATGCCAAGGCCCTCTACAACCAGCCCGATCACATTGCAGGAAGTGCTAGCTTCGAGGTTGACCTTCCGGGTGGTGTATATATTCCCCTTCGCTTCGTCTATGGTCAAGCGCAGTACGGTGGCGGCTTTACCTTCACCGTTACATCTCCAAGTGGGCAGGTTCTAGTCAGCGATGACGCTACCTCGAGCCCGTACCTTGTGCGCTATTCATGCGATGGTTTTACTGCTCCACAATACCCTCCATTCGGACAGGAGATCTAGGCGTTTCGTTTATAGTTTGGTCTCGACAGATGTTAAAGGAATCACTTAATACTGTACATCTTGGTTTAGAAAGAACATGTTATTAGTAATAATTTTAGTATAGTTTCATCTAGCAATTTTAGGGAAAATCCCACTAAGAACTGAACGATAAGGTGGCTTGATAACAGAGATAAGATGGTATAAGATGATAACGGTTGATCTACGGCTACTAGCGGAGCTAGGTTATTCCGCCCCGCTCGCGAGCCTCAATACTAAAAGAGGTCTACAACAGCAGACAGACGGTAGAATTGATTACACATAAACATCACTGCGACAAGTCTCGATTGTGAAAAAAGAAAGAGATAATAGGCCATACTAGCTGTCGAGTCTAAAAGACCTAATAGATACAAAGACATAAAATCTGTTGCTATAACCTAAATTTATTATAATTGCTCTTTTGGTATCGGGTAGGAAATGCATTTATCAGCGGTACGCCTCAGCTTGATTGGCTCGGACTAAATCGAATTTGGATCATTCGTTGGCTGCAGCCTGTGGGGATCTGTAAAGTAGATTTCCAAGCACCCACCCATTGACGCCACAGTGGCTGAGTGTGGCTGTAGAAGGACAGACAGGGCACTGACAAATGGTGTCTCACTAAGCACAAAAAGTTTCGTGGATCTTCTCGATGCTTCGAGTAAGATCATAACCCTTCGATATGGTGAGTAACGTCTTGCGCAAGAACACGCTGCCTAAGTCCCAATGTAAAGCACGGTTGTATAAATAAATGAGTTTCGACGGTCCTGGTGAGTTTTTAATCATCAGAATTCAGTATCTTTACAACTCAATCAATTACACCAAGCACAAGCATCCACTCAGCCAATCAAAAGCCCGAACCATTATTACAATTACCTTTCCCAGTTTACCACCAAAACACATCACCAAAATGGCATTCTTCCTTCCCCGCACAGCCTACCATGTCCAGGCCCCAATGAACCCACTCTACCATCTACTCAGGGAATTCGACCACTCAGTCCTGCAGCCCCAACAGCCACAGCGAAAGCGCCAATGCCACCCTCAGCAGAAGACCCGCGCTGAGGTTGCTTGTCCCACCTACCGAGTCAACGCTCGCCCATGGGAGCCCCGATTTGAGGCTCACGAGACGGAGGACTCTTTCGTTATCTATGGTGAACTTCCTGGTCTGAACAAAGAACACGTCACTGTCGAGTTCCCTGAGCCCACCAAGCTTGTGGTCAGTGGCAAGGTTGAGCGATTCACAGATGCCCCCAAGGGAAATGAAGCCACCCCTGAAAAGACTGCTCCCATTCCGACCGCCGAGACGGACAACGAAGACACCCGAAGCAGGAGCTCATACCAGGCCACTGTTGAGGACGATGTCGATGGTGACGACTTTGAGGTCTTGAGCCACACATCAGCAGTGTCCGAGACCAGCACCCAGCCAGAGCCTGAGAATGTCAGTGAGAAGGCCAAGGAGAAGCAGCCTGAGCAGTCCGAGCAGCCCCAAGAGCCACGACGTTCTGGCTATCGCAAGGAGTTCTCCCGCTACTTTACCTTCCCTACCTATGTCAACCACGAGGCAGTCACTGCAGAACTCAAGGATGGCCTCTTAACCATAGTCGTTCCTAAGGTGACTGCCAAGTCTCATCGCATTATGATTGAATAAAGAATTGGAGATTGGTTTACTGGCTTTTATTTGGATGCTTTTGCGCATGGAGATACGAAAGGGTCTGTTCTTTACACATGTTTGCTTTGTTAATTACATAATCAATTTACTAAATACGCACACTACATCAATTTGTGAAGGTTAAAAGGTCACGTAGAAATCATCCTTATTTGAAGCTGACAATACTTAACACAAACACATCTAACATGGTAATACTAAGCGGGATCCCCCATGAAAGAGCTCTAGTATAACTGCAAACCGAGCTTTACTCCCAATCACACTTGATCCCCAGCATGTATCTTCCCCCATCGCATTCTGACATCTGACCCCATTCGGGGTCCTGCCAGCAGCGAATATCCGAAGCATTCTCACAAGTCAATCCACCAACAATACCCGAGGTGCCGGAATAAACGCAATCTTTCGCCCCATGGGCCTCGAAAGCTGGAAGTTCAGTGGGGAACTCAAGGTTGTCATTATTCCCCTTCGCAGCAGTATTTGCTAGGATCTTGGCAGTGCAGAAGTCTTGGATAGGCTTGTCGGGTGTGTCTTCAAAGACCATCCATTGTGGCCCAGCACCAGTTTGCATGATCACCATGCGGACTCGGTTCTTATTCGGGTGTGCATCTGCCAACCATCCTCTCAATTGGCGGTTATAGTGCTCAGGGTAATATGACTGGCCCATGAACAAAGCGCTTGAGTTAAACGCAATGACACTCCTCGAATCTGTGGGAGCATCCTCGTCGTCAGGTTCTTGACATTCACCTTGATCAAATGCGCCGACGATGGCGGCCTCTCCTTGTCGGTCAATAACAATACCATCAGTCATAAAGAGGTCTGGCCCAAGACTGGGATCATCGGCGACTCCCTCTAGCGTTATTGCGAAGGGGAGGTGGGGGTAGTTGCCTGTGACCTTCTGAACAACCTTAGCCATGGCATACATCGCGAAATTATCGGCGCTTCTCTTCAGCCACCAAGCTGGTTCCTTGTATTTAGCAAGACCTTTAGTCAATGCTGGGCCGTAGATCTTTAACTTCCGAAGCTTTTGTCTTATGGTCAACATAGCAAAGAGATCCGTGACGTGGTACTCGGGGGCTACTCCAGAAGCCCAGTCGATATGGAGTAGCTCGTGAAACCAGGTCCGTCCTGACAGTGAGGTCAGTTAGTGCACGATGTACGGGAAGCCTAGTGTAACCTACTTACCTTTATTATTTACATATTTTCTTAGATCAGCACGATGCGACATTGGTAGGTCCTTCTTGCCATTCTCGCGTATAATCTGACCAAGGTTTGGCTGCTTGAAGTATTCGGGGCAAAAGTTAATGCGTGCGTAACCAGACTTGGTGTCGCGGTTGGAGGTATAAGCCAACTTGGTGCTGGGAATGCAACTGCACTTCAAGGCAGGATCGTCGCATCGAACGTGCAGCCACCATTTAAACGGATTAAAACTGCTGCCTCCACGGATAGTTACCACGGTATCGAATATCTCTGCTTGTCATTTAGCCTACTGACTCTCATGTCAGAAAATGCATATCGATCAACGTACTCTTTATTTCGGCCCGCTCCTGTTCATTTTCGAACGGAGGGGAAAGGTACTCCAAAGCGGCAGCATCGTTGAAGTCAAGGTTCTTGCCCTTAACGGCATCCATCAATTTCCAAGACTGTTGCCACCCAGAGTAGATAGCCTTTCTCTTGGATGAGCCCCATCCTCCACAGCCTTCCCAGCCAAAAAGTCTGGTGGCTAGGGCACCAACGTCTCCGTCTGAGTCTGTCAAGTTATACTCACTCTCAATAAGCGCATCCTTGAAGGTGTTGATCGCAGGCCGATTACCTGTCCTCTGGGCATATACTAATGTATGGAAAAAGGTAAGGTGGCAAGACACCGAGACAAAGAGTAAAGCTAAGTAATTCATTGGACGAGCTATCAACGCTGAATGTTTGAATTATCTTATAGAGTTGGTATCTGTTGTCCGAAAGAACTGCACCTTTATATAATCTTGCAACATGTAAAAGTACTGGATTCATCTGGAGAGACGGCGAATACCTTGAAGGACATAGTTTACAACCCTGCCCCTTGGACTATGCAGTCGGTTCTTCGATAGTTTCACATAAAGCTTTCTGTCCGTTGATGCAACCCCCCAAAGTACAGAGCCAGCACGAAATATAATAATCGATATAAAGCGCAGAAACGGCACCCAATTAAGCGCTGCCAATATCAGGGATCAACAGGTCGATTCGTACCCCGCTTGCACCAGGACAATGAGTGTACTCCAAAAAAAGCGGGGGATTGAAGAGAGAATGTATTACTCCATGATTGAGAATCTACATCTCGAGAACCTAGCACAGTCAAGCCATTCCCCAAGGTAATGCTTGGTAGACAGAACTTCATATAAAAGCTACTTGATGTTTGTCATTATGAAATGACCCTAATTGCTCATCTCTGAAATCTTACCTTGCTACGTTGGAACCGGCCTATTATCACATGGTGTAATTGTAACGGCGTGGCAGTAAACAATTCTACTTTACGCGCTGTACAGCTGGGTCAGCAAAAGATCACTTGACTATGAAAGCAACAGCGACTTCTCATTGGACACACCGTAGATACGAGGGGGCGCCACTGACTCCTAACATAATAGAGTTTTGTGCTCAGGCATTTCTAATTTAAATAACGTACGCTATAATCACAAGTCAATACTGCCGAGAAGTCAAATAACAATCAACCCATCCTTCCGGTGGGGCAGCGGCTCATGCTCAGATCCGATTCGCTAAAGTGTTTGTAAACAGCGACCAACAACGAAAAGTCAAAACATTCTAATCTTTGTAATAACCAACAGTTTCAGGTCGCCTGATCGGCAGTTCTGACTATCATTGCAATAGCCTTAAAGTGACTTCATATGGGCTATTGATATTTGAAGGTTTATGCGTGGCTTGTCTTCCCTGTCGTATTACGATGAGGTATTGTTTGTTGGTCCAGGTAGCCTCCCTCGTATGTGTAATAGTCAACGGAACCGGATCATCTGCCGACCCACGGCTTGCATATAAGCTACCCCGCTCAGGCATCCAGGTCCAAAGCCTACATGCATCTGGGATACTTGGAACCTCCCACTACACCTCTCAAAGCACCTGTCAATGTTCGCACACAGAACACTTCTTTTCTTCTTTGTGCCTCTATTCCTGAGTATCCTCTTCTATTACTCTCATCATCCACAGGAGGATTCCCTATCCACCAAATCAGAACAAGACGCATCGAACATGCTGACTCAGGGTGGCTTTGATGGCGATTTTGGAAATACATGGTTCCCTCGATGCGAATTCAGTGGCGACACTGGCGGAGCAGTAACAGGATGGCCATCGAAAGGAGGCTACTATACTCTCCATTGTTCAGTAGCCGAACTCGAGTTTCTTGGTCTTGACCGCTTTAAACCCGCCAAGAGGTCAGAAGATCCCCAAGAGGAAGAAGCCTGGTGCTATAGGTTGCGCGATATGGGGGCGAATTGGTATCGCGATCCCTACGAAGAAATGGACAAAGAGATGGACAGACAAGCCAGCGGCGTTGAGGTGCCTCGGTTGTACCTTGGTTGGCCTGCTGACGGTGGTCTCTGGGCACTTCAGGCAACAAAGGCCGAGTCAAACCTCAAAGGTCTAGGAAGGATCAACAACGTGTTTACGATGGAGGAGCGCTGGCAGAAGATCCAAGAATACGGTGGCACCTTTTATGCTGAGCCAAAAGATTGTCCTTATCTTAACCTTGAGTAAATAATCAGGTTAACCTATTTGTACCCCCTAGGCGTTACTTGTTTATCTCCTCCAATAATATCTTCGCAGCCAATTTACCCATATTATTTAAAGCCAATAGGGAATCGCCAGTAAGCAACAACCGATCGCGATAGCATTCTCCAGTGATATCCTTGTTAATCAGCGTAACACCAAGCTTCTCAAGTCGCTCGCCAACCAGCCATTCCATCTTTCCAGGAATATAGCCAATATCTATGTTAGCACCTTGGTCCAGCGAATCAGGAAAGATGTCAATGCTGTAACCATCGTAGACAAACTTGGACCCCTCTGGTCTTCCAATATCAGCTGCGAGGATACTGGCTGGTCTATAACAGAGGGTAATGAAAAAGCAATTGTTAGCATAAGCTAGTACGCGCTAACTATGTAACTAATAAATTAACAATTCTTAAAATATTATTAGTTTACAAAGGTGTTACTTTTTTAATAATTAGTTATATATATTAAAGATTTATATAAGTAGAGAAAGGAAAAGTAAAGGATACATAACTTATCTGCTAGGGTTATATAAGGTATCTTGGATTTTAGCTAAGAGCGCTACCCTAACTTTACGCTAGTACCACAAGATTACACTAAATCACGTGTTTATCTAGAGCTTGGTTTAGATTTATTTAGCAACTTCTGATTTGTTATCACACTCTGCTTCCTCCACTTCACATAATGCGTAAATACATGAGCAAACGGCAAAGACCCTGTGACTTCTGCCGTTCTCGTAAAGCCGCATGCCGAATTGAATCCTCTCCTCCATGTCACTTATGTCAGCAATATGAAAGAGAATGCACTTTCATAGAGGCTGCGAGGCCTCGAAAGAGGCAGCAAACAACTGACAACAGCCCTGGATATGGTGATGCCGAGGATACAATTGGAACATCAAGTGAAAACGCAGAAGGACTTATGGCATCCCTTGTTCACAATGAGATCTCGCCCGCAGAGTCAAGCACCTTCCTCGACATTAATATGGACTTCCTTCAAGATCTGGACATGAATGGTCCCGAGTATCAGTTTATGTTCCAAACACCTGATAACAACACGCCACTCACAGTGGCTGGATCAGTGAGTGGACCAAACAGCAGGACGCATCCGTTCCTGGACGGATACGAAAATCTCCAACCAGAAACACTCGGCTTGAGTGGAGATATGGATCCTTATCTGCTCCAGCGCTATCAATCGGATGAGCATGGTACCTTCAACTTCAAACAGCTCGCTATACGATCAGTCAACAACAGCCCGCCTGTTCAGTTTCTAGTTCCACAGCCATCGCTGTTTGCTCAAATCCGAAAGGAAGCCGGACACACTGGCACTCCGATATCTGTGCAAAGAGCCGGGCTCGAGAAGGCTATTTCTCAAACTATGGGCAGGAGGTTGGTCAGCCTTTATGAAAGATTCATCGCGCCACATTACCCGATATTCTCAACAGAATCCCCTCCTGATCCGGCAGTGAGTGCGCCTTGTTTACTGGCAGCGATCTACTCAACTGCACTTCCCTTCGCCATGTACGATGATCAACTCTGCATCGACATGGCCTACGACTCACCCGACGCAGAAGATCTGGCTCACCTCATGAATAGCGCGATTGCTTTCGACGTCCATTCTCCCAATATCGCCACTGTGCAAACTCTCTTTTTGCTTGTTGTTAGACCTTCTTCGAGCCCGCTCGTGTCAGATGCATCGTATCGATGGACAACAATGGGCACGTTAGTCTCAGCCGCGACAAACATCGGACTGCATCTTGATCCCTCTCTTTGGAATATTCCTTCGTCTGAAGTAGCCGCGAGGAGGAGACTGTCGTTCTTCATCTTCGCGATCGACAAGTGGTTAGCAGCCGCTTTGGGAAGGCCGCCTCATGTTAATCGTGCAAATTGGCTTGTTGATGCAATAACGACCCAGGACGAGCATTCATCTGGCCTCGATGCATCGCAGTGGACCAACATATTGGCTTTCTCAGCTCTCACATCCTGTCTCGCAAATACACTTGACCAGCTATAGTAAGTCTTCAAGTTTTGTGCTACCAAATTTTTCTGTTTGGGCTAACACATCTCGAGTTCTCTTCGATTATTGAATCAGAGTCAGATGCCAGAAGAGTTGCAAACAACCGTGTTTGAGCTTTTGGGGTCATTGGAACGCATAAAACCCGATAGCACAAGCTCAACGGTTCCTAGCAATGATGGGTCGATGCCTGAAATGGCTATTGAGCTCGGCTGCTATTACACACAACTACTGATATTGCGCGCTGCAGTGCATGCTCAAACTTCTCACCCTCCAGCGTCCAACACTCCAGATCGGTGGTCTCCACGCGACAGTCTAAAGACAGTTCTGGCCAAGTATCCCGACTTTCTCAAAAGTCTCAAGAGCGACGAAACAGCAGAGCACTGGCCTCCATGGTGCCAAAGTGCATTCTCAGCATTCTGCTTCGCCATGTTATTCATGTTTGTCTCAGCCACTACATACGAAGAAGCACTATCTTTCATGGAACTACTTCAGGCGACACGGAGACAAATGCGGCTCAAAGCCAACGCCTTTGTTGTTATTCGATTGGGTCTACTGAGGATGGATGCCATTTTCTGGCGTGGCATTGATCAAGTTCTCAAATTGGAACCACACATGAAGCTTGCGTTGGACGCATCAAAGCAGCGAACATAAATCAATTCACACACTTATGATTTCGATTACAATAATGACTTTGTAGGGAGGGCGCTCAGAACATCCTCGGTACTTTTGACAGCATCCAATGCCATACCGTATCCAGCTTGAAAGCCAGTTCCACCGGCACCATAGTTATGCACAATCACACGTCTTTCCCCATCGACTGCGATCTCATCACGTTCGATCCTTGCCCCACCGAGCCGAGACGGCCGCATTCCCGCGAATGCAGCCAAAACTTCAGGCTCCTTCTTCTGTAGCTCTTTGCTCAATTCCGTTGTCCTTTGGAGGATAGACTCACTCTCAGACGAATATGTTGCGCTATCACTGCCATGTTATTAGCTTTCCGTGTAGCCTCTGGTATCAAGAGACTTACTCATTGCCCTTTTGCATATATCCTCCCAAAATCACATTGCCATTTGATCCAGGTCTCGGAATGACATACGTCTCATAATCTTTCCCATGGCGCATAATGTTCGTACTCACATTCGATGCCCGCACAAGCAAGACTTGGCCGCGAGTCGGATAACACTTTTGATCTTGAACACCGGCAAGCGTCTGTGCCGCATTACCGGTGCAGTTAAAAACAACCTTGGTGGCCGGGTTCTTATATGCTTCATGAATACTTCCAAGTTTTCGTCGGATGAATCGCACGCCATGTTCTTCCCTCAGCCTTTTATACAAGTACAGACAGTGAGCGGGCGCGTTAACGGTCAAAGTCGTGAAGGCGCAACCAAACCTGACGCCTTCGGGAAGCTCTTGGCCAGATAAAGGTCGAAACTAGGAATTGTGAGAATTTTTGTGTTGTTAGTGAGGTTGTTGTTGACTCACATCATCGAGATAGTCGGCCATAGCCTTGATCTTTTCATGTGGCACATTATCATCCCAGAACTCAATCGACGGCGTCCTCTTCACGAAGGTCTTGTCGGAATCTTCTGCGGCGAGCTTCTTCAGGTGTGCATAGCCGTGACGATCCCATTTTAGCGCCTTGGCATCAGTGCCAGAAATGGCAGAAAAGTTGCAGCCGGCCCTAATCGGTCAGCGCATGTTGGTGACTGGGACTTGAATGAGGGTTACCAAGGAGATGTGTATGATGTTGAAGTATCTCCAGGGAGATATTCGGCTACCACTGTGATGTTCTTTCCATAGCCTTGCTGAGAGAGAACTAGAGCGACGTCAAGGCCAATGATTCCCGCCCTTGGGTTCCTGTCAGTGAGAGCTCTGAGTTTTGAAAAGGCAACTTACCCGACGATGATTATGCTATCAGTTGCCATTTCGGATTTTCAGATGCAGAATCGATGGATCAATATTGATTAAACCTAAGATTGGATTCAAGAATTTACTTCCATAAGAAGGACCGTGAGATTTATCTTCAGCTATCCAATCCTTTGGAGGTGACGACAGATAACCTTGGACATATCCAATTTCGCCTAGCGTCGGCCAACCCATGTTCGTTCCCATCGGCGTCGAATATGATTGGTGGCGTTTACACAGTTGGCCTTGGGTAATATCCCCGCGGCAAGATTGTTGAACTTGAGATATGGATGGTACAATGAGTCGTCCATTAGATGGTCGATAAGAGGCGTTGAAGATGTCGGATATTGTGAAAAGCAATAATAGTGTTTCATACGATCGAATCATATGTTCCGCTCTGTACCATCACCACTTTCTCCACACAACAACTTGAGGGTATAGGGTAGGTTTTGGTCAACGGAAATCATGCAATTAGAGTAGCATCGTACCGCGCAAACAGGGCACTAGATCATGCTATAGCATTGAATTTCGATCTTCTAGTTATTCAATATTCTTATGCACATTTCTCAGTAATCCGGCTGTGTCTTCAATGAACTCAAGAGCCTTAGTCAATCCTCTTTCTGGATGGCTATAATGTGCAAAGGCATGTGGACAACCGGTGTAGCGTTTCACAGTAACCTCGTTGTCCCCATCCTTCAACAACTGCCCGTAGTACTCTCCTTCATCTCTTTCAAGATCAAACTCTGCAGTGACAATGTGCGCCCGGGGCAGGTGTTTGAAGTTGGGAGCGATAACTGGCGTTAAAATCCACTCGTTGTTCAGCTTTTCCTCAAGCTCGTCTGTCAAACCCCGTCAGTATCATTTTCTCGAGGTAGAATGCTTGTACTCACCAGCATTCTCGCCGACGAAATACTTCAAGAACCATTGCTCTCGGGCAAGAGGTCCCCACGGTACATCATGTAGTTGAAAAACACTCTCATAAGAACAGTTCTCAGCTGTTAACTGTTTCGATTTGGAGCTACAGTAGCGCATATCTGTGGCTGGCACAATCATAAGCTGTAACTTGATATCGATGCCCTCGTCGCGAGCAAAGTGGCCTAGAACAGCAGTCATATGACCACCGGCTGAGAGACCACCAAATGAGACGCTTTTCGGATCCATGTTAAGCTCGGTCGCGTTGTTTATAGCCTATGATAGTTATATAAATGTCTCGTATGAGAAAGCTCAGTCTTACCCATTTAACAGCATCCCAGCAATCATAGATGGCAGTTGGGTACTTGTACTCTGGACCCATGCGATAATCGACATCGATGACTTTGATGGAGGCCTTATTGCACATGTGTCGACACCATGCCGCTTCAGATTGAAGGCCTCCAAGAACCCAGCCTCCACCGTGGAAATTAAGATGGACTGGAAACGGCCCGGAACCTTGTGGAGTATAGATCCTCACAGTGATGAAGCCTTGTGGTTTTGTCACTGGAATTTGTCTATCCTCAGTATGAAAGACTTCTGGACCTTTGTATGTCGGATATGTGAAACTGTACTTTGCTGGGCTCAAGCGATATTCCTCAAGGTCGACTTCATCAGCCCGTACCATGGAGCTTCCATGAGTGTTCCACAGTTTTCGCCATTCAGGATCGAGACCAGGGTATTCATCTGGTTGTATTCCCAACCGGTTGAGGGTTGGGAATGAGGCTGTTACCTCTTCAGTTGCTGTTGTAATACGAGACATGGTTGTCAACTTAAAAAAGATAATAAGAGAAGATCAACTTACTTTGCTAGATGAATTCCATCAGAATGCGCTTTTCCAAAGTTAATTAATCTATCTCCCATCTGAACCGCCTCCGTCATCGGCGTCACTTCTGATTGGCGGTGTTCTCGATGCCGATCAATCGCGCTATCTGTCGAGATAGCGCGCCAGATAGGACATTGAAAGCCGCCTATCAGAACCCACAGCGATAACCCCGCGTTATCTCTAAGCAGGGTTCACAGCAGAATGGGTCTATCATTCCGGGGTAGGGTACTCCAGCTCATCATATTTATATACAGGGCGGTGCATCCTGGGAAATGAAGAGTCCACTATCATACGAAAGTAGCCGAACTATTTCTTTGCTACATCGACTACGTTTATGATTATGCCGACTGAATTAACCATGGAGAAGAAGGTTCAGAGCAATGCTGGTGATGCGAGGAGCATTGGGGGACGTGAGGAGCAGTGGCAAGGGTTGCGAAGGGTTCCGGACAAGTTGCCCAAGATCGCGCTGCTGATCTTGGCTGTCGAGGTGAGAATCCAATGCTTTTGAGTATTTGAAGAATGGAGAGTTGAACTAAGACGACGTGTAGCTTGGTGAGCGATTTACATACTTTGGTCTATCCGGACCAATCCAGAACTACATCAAGTTTGTAACCAGCATGATGCTTCAGCTCTCGTTGTATTAACAGCAAACAGCAACCCATACGATCCTAGCTCCGATCTGCCAGGTGCCCTTGGCAAGGGTCAAGCAGTCGCAACGGCCCTCGGCAACTTCTTCAAGTTCTGGGCTTATGCCTCAACAGTGATCGGCGCTATCGTCGCCGGTAAGTTACTCCAGGAACTCCATAACCACAAAATGTCTAATTGACGTCACTCAGACCAGTACCTCGGCAAATTCAAAGCTATCTGCTGCGCATGCGTCATCTATGTCATTGGCCTCATCATCCTGGTTTCGACTTCAACGCCGACAGCCCTCCTGAACAATGCGGGCCTTGGGGGTCTTGTCGCTGCCATGATCACAATCGGCCTGGGAACTGGCGGAATCAAAGCAAATGTTACGCCTATGTGTGCGGAACAGTATCAGCATTCGCGGCCCGTTCTCACGACTCTCAAGTCAGGAGAGGAGGTAATTGTCGATCCGGAACTCACCGTGCAAAGGCTTTTCATGTGGTAAGGCACGTTCCATCAGTCTGGGATATGTAATTGCTAATCAGCATTAAGGTTCTACTGGGTTGTCAATATTGGAGCTCTTTCACCGCTCATCACTGTCAATGTCGAAGCTCACCATTCATTTTGGCTAGCTTACTTGGTACCATTGATGTCAGTCGGATCACCATTGCTTGAAAACACGTAAAAAGATACTTACCATTCTATACAGTGCCATCCTCATCTCAGCCTCTGTCTTCATCTCCGGTCGAAACAGGTACATCCGTCTTCCTCCTGTTGGCTCAGCGATTCTCGATGCCTGCCGCACAACAAGCATCGCGATTAAGGAGAAGGGATTCGATAATGCGCGACCATACGTCCTGAGAGTAACGGGTAACAAGGAAAAGTACCCACTGGCCAGTCAAGAGAGATACACTGATGAGTATGTCGGAGATGTCCAGCGGGGACTCAAAAGCTGCAAAGTACGTGACTCACCCTGTGATTCTGAAGAAGAGTACTGACTGATGTGTCTAGATGTTCCTGTTCTTCCCTTTCTACTTCGTCTGCTGGAACCAGATGTGGAATAACCTCATCTCCCAAGCTGGGACCATGGCTCTTCACGGAACACCCAATGATCTTCTTCAGAACCTGGACCCCATCGCTCTTTGCTTCTTCATCCCCTTCCTCGACTGTAAGCTACACCCAACATCTCTTCATAATTAATCTCTAACAGAGTGCTTTAGTAATTGTGTATCCCCTGCTACGAAAGTACAGAATCGACTTTGACCCGGTAACTCGCATCTTCATGGGTTTCATGTTCGCCTCAGTCTCAATGGCATACGCCTGTATTCTTCAGCATTACATCTACAAGTCAGCACCAAACAGTATCCATGTTTGGATCCAAGCACCATCATATATTTTTGTGGCCTTGTCCGAAACCTTTGTCATCATCACGGGTCTCGAACTCGCCTTTACACAGGCGCCTAAAAAGTAAGCATATACATTTTCAGTAACCTGGTCCATGTACTAACAGTTTATCAGCCTCAGATCTGTTATCTCAGCTCTGTTCTGGCTGACCATTGCTGTTGCCGCAGCAATCTGCATCGCTCTTGGTGCAGTTTCTCAGGACCCATATCTTGTATGGATGTATGGAGCTGTGGGAATTTCGGGCTTTATTGCTGGTTGTGCATTTTACGCTTGCTTCTACAAAGGGCGGAAACAACATCTTGCCCGAGATGAGATTGTCATTGAAGGAAGTTTAGGCAACTAGAACTTGTAGAAATCTACATAACGAATACATCTTACCGTATAGACCTGCCTCTTTATTAATAAATCCAGTCGAATGGTAACAAAAGATCGGAGAGATACATGTGAACTGCTCTCAATAACTAGAATAAAGAGAAATGCGACCACGAGGTTTCAAGGTGCCAGAGAAGCTGTGAAGCCCTGAGTCTTTCAAAGCCACAAAAGCTCTACATTTGCTATCGGGTTGCTGACAAGGAAACTCTTCTCTCTGTCTCAAATAGGAAAGGTCTCAATCCACATAAAAGCCATTCTAAGCCCTTTTGCTAGTGGTCCATTGATCAGCTAGTGCAAGAATAGGACCAAGGCAACCAGTAAGAGGCATCATGTCGAATATATACCTGTGTTATAGAAGCAACTCTTCTTTACAGTATCATTCGCTTGATGTGTTCGTGCCGCCAAGTGTTATAAAAGCGTTCCACTACTGAAAAGGATTTACTGATACTACCAACACAGGCAGGACTCTGGTTTTTATTTAATATCCTAAAGGTATATCACATTGATAAGATAGTTTGCGGTAGAAACTTCTAGGTCTCACCCTAACTGTACGACCAGTTTTTGCCCTCTATGTAAACAGCACACAAGATGATCATGATGTGCAGTTGGTTCTTTTAAAACTTAAAATTAAATATATCCAAGCTACTAATAGATAAGGGCTTTATTCCACAGTCAAAAGGGACTTTAAATTAAATTATCTGTTATCTTAAACTGCGTAAAGCGCTGGTTTGTAGCTAATTGTTTCCCTGCATCGTTAATATAATCTGGAAAATCTACTATTAAGCTATGCTTCTACTCTAGACATCCTCACGCTCATCAGCGAGGGCCTGAGCCTTCTCAGCACTGATGTTGCTGCCCTCAGCGTTGCGTCGGAACTCATCCTCCTGCAGCCTCAACTCTTCAGAAAGCTGTCCATGAGCCTTCCACACGGGCTTGATCTCGAATAGACGGTTCATGGTGTCAAGCGGCAAACCCTTGGTCTCAGGGATAAAGAAGAAGACAAAGGTGGCGGAGAGGATCATAAGGGAAGCGAAGAAGAAATAGACACCGTAGCCCATCTTGATGAACATCTGAGGGGTGAATCGAGAGACGATAAAATTCCAGAACCAGTTGTTGGCTGCGGCG